>VZUI01030396.1:0-54723 GCA_013401135.1 Cettia cetti | reverse complement strand
GGCGGGGCCCGCTCCGCGCCCTGCGCGGCGGCCCCGGCGCTGCCGCCGCCGCCGGCGGGGGTACTATGCTCACGCGGGTGAAGTCCGCCGTGGCCAATTTCATGGGCGGCATCATGGCTGGCAGCGCGGGCGCCGACCACGGCAGCGGCGCGGACTTGCCCCTCCGCTTCCCCTACGGGAGACCCGAGTTCCTGGGACTGTCCCCGGACGAGGTGGAGTGCTCCGCCGACCACATCGCCCGCCCCATCCTCATCCTCAGCAAGGACACCCGGCGCCTGCCCTGGACCACGGGCTACGCGGAGTGAGTACGCCGCGGCGAGCAGGTGGAGCGCGGCCGAGCCTGCTGCCCGCGCTCCCGGGCGCACCGGCGGCGAAAGGCGGCGATGCCGAGGGAGCCCTGGCGGGTGCCGGCGCTGCCGGAGGCGGGGGGAGCGCAGCCCCGGGCCTGCGCGGCGCCGCGGGCTCCGGGGACGGCGGGGGGACGGTGCCGGGGGAGGGGAGCGGCATACCCGGAGCCGTGTGTCCGGCCCTGGCCGCAGCTCTGTACCTCGGTGGTTCATTCCTGGGAGCCCGAGGATGCAGACGGTCAACTGCCCTTGTGAGTCCCCGCGGGAGTGGCCGATACCTGGATCGGCGAAGGATGGCCAGGGGCAGCACCGGGCTCCCTTACCCGTAGTGACGGCTCCGGGGGCTCCGGGGCCGAGGATGGGGTACCCGCCGGTGGGCAGCAGTCTCGGTCCTTGTCCCTGGAATAAAAAGAGCTTTTAGTAGGAAGCCCGGTTTGGTTTGTGTGTGTGTAAATACTTCCCTCTGCCTATGAATGGTGAAATGTGTGAGGTTTGGAACTCCTTCCTGTGGACCTGACAGCCGTTGTACTTCGCCGGTGGTGAGTGGTCGCATATCACTCAAAAGTGCTTTCCAGTTTGGGGAGACGCTTGAAGACCACAGGCTTCAAACTGAAAGAAAAAAAAAATCCCTTGGCTAGCCCCCAAACTGTGTTTTCCAAATGGTTTGTTGCCCTGACTCACTCATATAATGGTATTTACTTTAGTGGGTGTCTGATCAAGACCTTGTTGTAGCCTTGCCAGCATGGCAAAAGACCGTGTTCCTTTGGATGCATCCAGCTGGCAGTGGGAGTAGTTGCAGAGGCAAGGCATGTCCTTGCACTTGATGCCTTTATCGGTAGGCACATTGTTTTCCTTGAGGATTCTGGGTGCAGGATTTAATATTTGGTTTCTTTCTGTTTGTTCTTTCTGTGTTTGGTTTCTTTCTCTTACTGCTTCTAAGTCTTGAGCGTGTCTGGCTATCCCTGTTGCTACTAACTCAGAGATTACTGAAGTTACTAAATTAGCCCTTCCAGACTACAAGTTGTTTTCTGTAGTCTCTTCAGACATACATGAATTCCCCAAAAAAACTTTTGCAAAAACTACAGTGAAGGCTTCACATTGTTAATGGGCAATCGCTAGTTTTATTTCAAGGGTTGTTACATTATTGGGGATGCTGAAATGGGAGATTTAAAGAAAGATTTTAATGAGTGATATAAAGAATTTTAAATTGGATTGTTCTCATCAGATTAATAAAGAATTGAATTGGTTATTGAGCAAATTTGCCATAAACTATATTTAAATATTTTAAGGTCTAATTGTTCTGCCAGTATAATAGTCCCTTAAAGAGCACTTCTTTACCAAAATAAGTACATGCTGCTATTTTCAGCTTAGGTGAAGTTCTGTGGTTTTCAGCAAGTAACTGTTACTGCAAGTTGGTGACAAAGTGGAAGGGAGGTTCTCTGGCTCCCAGGTGTGTGCATCCCATGAGCTTCACCTGAGAAGGTGGGGCAGAAAAAACTGGGGGCTGGAAAGTGAATGTTTCATCGACCCTGTTGATGAAACCTGATGAGAGAAAGTGTTTGAAGATAAAGTAAATGGCTCTGGTGGTCATGAAAGCAGAACATACCAGGATTGTTTTCATATACTTGTTGCTCTTCCTTCTTGAGCTTTGAGCAGCTTGGTTAATCGGGAGGTGTAAAAAAGTCACTACTTTTTCAGTTCCTGTTGTTATCTATGTGAAAGAAGTTGCCCTTTTGCTTTGTCTCTGGTGGCTTGTTATTGTTGTTTGTTTGTTTATGTTTGGTTGGTTTTGGTTTTTTGTCTCATCCCCTTTCTTTGCAGTTACTGGCTCTAGTGCTGGTGGAGCAACTCTAAGGGAAAGGTGGTACTTGTTAGAGAGAACTAGTGAATGTGTTACTACCCTCTTCCCAGAAGAGTGTATGATGTTCCACAACTGGGGTTCATTGTAACCAGAAGATCTCAAGCTGCTTGCTGCAGAGAAGCTGAGAGAAAAGCAGTGCCACCAAAATTGCATTGTTTTCCAAAGGCAAAGCATTAAAGAATAAAGAAATAGAAGAAAATATGGACCAGCTCAGATTTTGCCAAATATGACCTTTTTTGTTGTTGTTGTTATTGTTCTACTCATGCTGAGCTATTAGCTGGCTTTCTGAAAATAATTGCAAGAGTTGCTGGGAGATATGTGTTGAAATTATGTTTTTCTTTTGAAACAGGTTTGAATTACATAGAGAAAAGAAACGGAAAAAGTACCAGGAAGATGAAATTACGATTATACATATTCTGAAGTTTGTTGGCTTGGGGAAAGCAGGGAATAAAGTACTTTCATGCTATTATTTAGCATTTTGTTACTGTCTATATTAAGGAAACTATCAGAACAATGTCTGCCTTTTGTTACAAGTGAGCACTTAGAAGAATGTTAGGAGGAAGTTTAGTGTCCTCACAATCAGCTTGTGAAGTAACACAAAGGTCAGCTATTTAACTCAACATTTTGCTAGTTTGCTTTTGTACTAAGACGTGCCATACCTGCAGTGTGCTGAGGTGCAGCTTCCCTGAGTTATTGCCTTTTCTGTGTTTTCACATTTTAGCAAATCAGTAAAAGTGATTTCAGTGTTATATTGGTTGGGGTGCCAATGGACACAGGGATTTTTACTTCCTGTAGCTAATGAGAGGTTTGTTGTTGATTTAGAAGGTGGGGATGTGGCCCAGAAGGTGTAAAAAGAGTGTGTGCCACCTGTACTATGTCTGCCCTGATGTTGTGAGCCATTGCACAGCAGGGTTTGAATCAGTGGATTTATGTTCCACACCCGGCACCAGCATCTGTCTCACTATCTTTAGGAGGAAATTCTGCCTCTGAGAATAGGTCACCTGGAGGCTGAGCTTCAGGAAAGCATTTGTAGTATTCACATTCTGTAGTTGTAAAACATGTCAGTTTACAGATGATACTGGAGTTCCTTGATGTTGTCATGCTGGTGTTTCATCCAAGCTGGAGAAGGCATTTTGGGGTTAGACCTGGTTCCCATGCCAGAGTGAAGCAGTTTATATCTACAAAAGATGCATTTTTAGGGGATTCCTCTTGTTTCTTTGATTCCTAAGGGTTATTTTTTCTTACTAAACAACATATTGACAAAGTAGCTCACCCTCTTGACTGTTTCTTTGCCCTAGCATCTGTGTGATAAGGGCTTTTCATCTGGCTTATTCCCCTGAAACAAGCATTTCTCCTCCACTCCAATTTCTTCCTCCTCTTGTACTGAATATTTTTTGTAATGGGCATTTTTTTTGCAATATTGCTCATTCATGTCAGATATTTTAACTTATTTTTAAAATTACCTACTTAGCTCTGTGATATTATGTAGTGAAATGTAAATTACCCTTTGTTCTTAATTATTAACTTTATCTCTTTTAATGGTGTGATCATTACAAAAAACATGTAGGCAGGCAAATGAAATCTTCAGAAACATACTTGGTGCTGCGATAAAATATCACTGCTTCCTGACATTTTAGTGGGAATCCCATAGGGACTCAGCTCTCCTTATTCACTAAGCAGCCTAAAAGTTGTCTTCTGAAATGACTGTCCCGCTGTCTCTTCCTTGCATGGGAGCCCTGAGACCTTGAATTTCATTTCAACTCATACAGGATGGCAGAAGGCCATGTTTCAAAGAGATAGTCTTTTGCCACAAATACTTGTCTAATGTTTGTCAAGCTTCATAGAAGTAAAATTAGAATTGTATCCCACATCCAGTAAGCTATCTAATTCTTTAAAGGTATCGTTTTACTTAGAAATAAACGTCTCGTTTTTAATCAAGGGCATCCTTAACATAGTTTTCTGCATGTGGCTAGCTGGCATACATCAGGAATGACCCTGGGAGAGGTAGTCTGTTAACAAACGTTCTTTTAAGTCTGCCTTTAATCCAGAGGAGTAAGGAGATTTGCTTCTCTCTGAAAAGTTAAGTGATTTATTTGAATAAGGGAGGGTGGGAGGGATCCTACCTCACACTTTGTTTACTCCTTCCTCTCCCTCTCCTCTGCAAGCAGCTGCACTCCCAGGGCCACTGGGATCTCCTCTAGGGCCTTCCCTGTCAGAGCCACCAGGTGGTTTTTGAGCTTCTGCTTGGATTGCCCTGTTATTGGGAGGGGAGTTTCTTCTTTGGTCCCTTCCTGTGCTGTTTTCAGTGTGTTATGACCTCTTCCCTGCAGCACTGCTGATAAGCAGCCACAAAGTTCAACTCTGAAAGCAACTGGCAAAGTAAAAGCAGTAGCAGAGAGTATGTAACGTGAAATGACCCAGATGATACTCACTGCATCTAAACTCTACCTGGAGCATTATTTCTCACCTTTTCCTCTTTTGCTTTATCTTCTTCCCTCTGTGAAGGTAGAGGATGAACACGGTGGAACAGAGCCTTCCTTTCCTAGTTGAATTCCCTTGACTACATACGGCATGATAAAATAAATGCTAAATTTGCCAATGACAAAGAGCTAGCCTGCTGCTCATGCTGGTGAAGTTGCAGAGAAACTGCAACTGAGTAGCATTTTGTGGTAGGAGAACAAGCTTAGTCATTTTCCATCCATTTTGAATGTATATTCCTACAATCAAGAATCCAGTACTGTAATTGCTTTTCTAAACTGTGTGATTCCTGGGGATAAGACCATAGCTGGTTGCTTCTGTGTCACGCGTTCCTCTCTTTGCTCTTACCTTTCTTCCAGCTCTTTGGAGGACTTCACAAGGTCCTATCAAATACACTTAAGGGACAGGGGGAAGGATTCAATTGGATGTTTTCTGTGTCCTCATACAAAAGACAATTTTACTTGCCTTCATATTTAATTTCTTGAAAAATTCTAAATGACACTTCAGATAAATTTGTAGTTCCAAGTTATAATAGTTTTACAGAAACTTGACTTTACTGGCATGTAAAGTCTTGGCTTAAAAACTCAATTTATTATCCCAGCAGTGCCTTTTGTTTGATGAGACAAAGTCCAGGCTGTTTTTCCATAATGTTACATTTCAGAGATACTGTGGTTTCTCTGCTCTGCAGGCCTGCAGTAGAAATTACATTTTCTCTGTGGTATTGGTGGCTATTGACCCATAATGAATGCAGAGTTGTAGATGAAGTATGATGACTGTGTACTTCTACAGCATTAGTACAGTGGCAAGTTGTTACAGCTCAAAATGAAGGGGGGAGGCAATTTAGGGATTTTTTTCCTTCTCAAAGTACTGGACTTTTTGTAAGGCTGATGATATTGCATCAAGTTTTCTCATGCTATGTTACTTAGTTCGCAGCAAGTGAATGTATGTGAGAATTAACTGCAGGTTTTTACTAAAATATTTTCCACCATTTCTCAGTGATCATATATACTTTGGTGAGTTAAGATAACACAGAAGTATTCTTCTACCTTTCATGTTTTGTCTATACCGAACTATTTATTCAAATGCTAAGTATTTTAATAATGTTATGAGGCAAGTGAAAGCTTAGCACATCTGTGAGCTAAGGCCAAACAGAAAATGCTTGTCCTGAGTTCAATATTTTGATGTTGGAGGATAGCATAGGGCTTGCAACTGATTGCTTATTCTAATCCCCGTTGCTTCTTATTAATAGAAGATAACAACACCACAGTCCTGCTCCTGTGAATTGGAAGTGATAGTCTTTCTAACCCTCCCCTGGGAGCATGACTCATACCCCATCAGTAAACACATTTCTTGTGTGTGTTCTGTTTGGTACAAATTTCAGGAGGATGAGACTCGTGAGGAAAGGAATACTTTTTTTAATCTTGTTCTCTTTGGTTGTCAGGTTATGTACACAGAAATAATGAATTACTTTCCTTTTAAACTTCTAAAATAATTGTTTACAATTCTCTTCGTCTAGATGAAAATACTTTCTTTTATTCTTCTTGTAGTTCAGAAAATAAGAATGAGTAGGACCTGATGAATGAACTAAAACCTCAAGCCCCATACATGTAGCTAGAGACAACTGAAGTCTTCCTCTGTGAATTAATTATTCTTCTATGCATAATATAAAGTTAACTTTAATGCATATTGCCTGTCTCTTGTTTAAGCCTAGGTTCATATAAAACAGCCTACAGAAACCTCATGATAATTTTAAGAGCTTCAGAAATCTTTTTCCTTGTGTAAGACCTAATGCTATAGCATCTAATATTTATGTAATGCCTCTAATCTGCCAAGTGCATTGCAAATAATTTCTGAATAACCTTGGAGAAAAATGTACATATGTGTAAATGTACTGGTTCTTTCCAGTGGAAAAAAAATGCAGCAGTGAGGATATGTTTTGGCAAGAGATTTGATATGAATGTGGAGAATGAATGTCAAGTTTTAGGTTCTGTGTTTTCATGACATGGTTATTTTTCCTGCTGTTGTGTACTTGACTTTTCCTATGTGGCCTCTAATTTCTTAGAACTTACAGGGGTAAAAGAAGAAAAATGGAGGATAAAAGTGTAAATCATGCTCAGGTATTTTTAATACTATGTAAGTTGCACAAATATGATTCCTAATGGGACAAGTATGAAATTCATCCCTCAAAGCTGTCTCATATTGCTAGTCCCTCAGAGGCTTAAGACTAGTGCTGTCTCACATATTTCTGAAAGGCTTGCTTGAGCATGGCCCTAGCTTCTGACACCAGAGCATGACTGTGTCCTTCCAGGTAGCCTTCCTTTGGACCCTTCTGCCTTGGCACAGGTGGCAGTCAGCAGATGTTACCTGCAAACACTCCAGCTTTGTTCATTTGTCTCTGTTGCAGCTGCATCACTTGGGATAGGTGTAAGTGGGAAGGGCTTGGCACAGTTATCATCACGGCATAAAGTAAACTGACAGGACTGTGCCCCTCGGGGTGAACTGCTTTGAGCCCCTGAATGTGGTCAAATGAAACATGCTCAGTTTGACCTTGAAAGGAAGCAGTGCTGCAAGGCACAGGTCATTCCTGTGGTGGGATCTGTGTGCCACTTGAGAAAGAAATATGGTTTGTGAGTTTAAGGATAGGTTAAGTCAGCTTTGTGAGCTGAATCCAAAATAAGACTTGGAGTGGGGGAGTGCTGTTAATGAGCGCAGGGAGATAATTTAGGCAGAGCAGATGTAGCTGCTTTGCTGTGGCATGGGGCTGGAGTATGTGCTATATCTGTGATGGAGCATCATTTACAAGGAAGATAAAGGCTACTGAACTACATCTAGCCTGGATCTTTATCCAATTCTCCTTGGATTTCTGTTCTGATTGAACTTGCTAAAATGCCAGAGGTCCTATTGGACAGCATCACCTTTGTATTAACTGTGCCTTTTGTTGTCTCTAATGATTATTTTTCTTCCTTCTTCTTAAAAAGAAAGAGAAAGGTGACTTCCAAAAATTGGTTCCCATTTTTCCAGTCACATTTACTTGGTAGGGTATGTTTGGGATGTCCAGCTATCATACACATATTATCCAGAGTGGTTTCCTGATCAGAGGTCAGGTGGAGTAGGTCACAATTTAAGTGCTCAGGGCACAAAGCAGGGAGTGGAGCTGGTGAGGGAACTCCCAGCTTGTGTCAAACTGCTCTGCCCCTCAAATCCAACTGTGATGTGGGGTGGAAGTTTTATTGCGTGGTAATTACAGATGACCAGCAGATCCACTGAAGCCTTTGGCTTCTTCACTATCTCCCTCACCCAGCAGCATGCTGTCTGGTAGATGCTGCCAGCTGTACTTGGGGTTAAAAGTGCCATGGTTGCTAAGTGGTTGATGCTGCATGAGCTGTTCAGTAGATGAAGCTCATAAAATGGCTGGAGGCAGCTGTGATACCTCTTCCAAATACTGTGTGTAAGGCATGTGTTTGTCTAAAGAGTTTAACATTCTCCAAATGAATGCTGCACACAGTATTTCATCGGGGGAAGCAGTGCTAGGGTAAAGCCAGCCAAAGGGATGTCTCTGGTTCTTGATCACAGCATGGTTAAACTGCTGGAGTCTTGAGTGGGGGAAGGACAGAAATAACACCAAGCTGAGGCAGTCAACATTAGCAAGTGCAATAGATAGTGCAAGAGGTATGTGGTTAATGCATAATTGGGGAATACCAAAATATGGACCCTGTACATAACTTAGCAATCACAGTGATTTAAGAAGGAAACTCAAATAAGAAGAGGTTTTAGGGGGCTGTGGCCAGCAGGCATGAAGTAGGGTGGCAAATTCAGAGCTTCACTCCTTGTCTGGGATCTGTATTCAATACTGCGAGGCTTAGAGGGGAGAGAATCTGCTGAGGGAGTCTAGAGCTGCTTGAGGTAGAGGGCGATGGGCAGTGCTGTGTCCACAGAGAACCTCTGGCCTGATAGAACTGAAAATCTTGTGTGGCCCAAATGGGGACCTACATGCACCATCTCCAAGACAAGTAGGAGTTGAAGGGGTCTGGTCCCCCAAGATCATGTCAGCCTCTCCCTCCTCTGGTGTGGGGAGATCTGTCTGTCCATCACTTGTTTTCAGCTCTATGAATGATGTCAGATTCTGAAGGCTCTGCACTTTTCCCTCTTATGAAAACACATCTGAGGTCCAGGTGGTAACTGTTGCTTAAAGGTGAATAACCATTTTGAATTTTTTTTTCCCCTCCCTCTTTCTTCTTTCTAAAGTGCTACTCCTAAGGTGTAATCGATCTTGGCTGATAGTTTTGATGCTGTTCAGGCTCTTTTGCAGGTGACAATAATGACACTGAAACTGTGATTTCAGACAGCCAGCTTTGCCTGATTTCAGGAAGAAAGGGTGGGTAGGGAAGAGTAGAAGACTGTGTGCCATTGCCTTTATGCTTTCCATGGTGGTATTCTGCTACAATAAGGGGAGAAATACTGAGCTTTGATTTCATCTGGTATCCTGCATACCACTGCTCCAGAAATCCTGCAGCAAAATGTCCTTGGACTGGCATTAGAGGTCTGTGAGATTGTCCCTTTATAGGCATTACTATGTTTCCAAAGTCTTTGCAGTTATTTTCTTTTATTTCATCTGCTAGTCCCATGTATAAGTGCCTTTTGTGCTGTCCTCTCTGTGGACTACTCCATTGCATAAAGGTACAGACAAGAGGTGAGTTCTTTTCTCCTCTCTGCTCCCCGCTGTGAGCCCTTCTGGATTTCCCTGATTTATTTCTCTGTCCTTTGTGTCCTGTTATGATAATTTCTGCTTTCCAAACTCCCTGCAAGGAGCAAAAAAGATCCAGCTCCAGCCAAGTTCTGCAGCAAATCACTTTTTTTTTTTTTCCTGCCAACATTGATTCATTCAGGCCAAGTATGATTTTTCTATCTTTAGGTATGTGTTAGAGACCTCCTCAGAAACAGATGATGCGTAGTGCATGTTTGTAATGCTGTAAAATACCTGTCAGTCATAACTAACAATCTGGTCCTTGGTGGAGTTTTGCATTGGAGATGGGACTGAGGACACATCTCCAGCTCTTAAAACTTGAGCAGTGCTCCATTTTGTGCAGAAGTCTTGTGAAGAGACAGGTCACCTTGCTGTTCATCAGAGATCCATGTATTTTCTTGATGTGGCAGGTCACCATGTGAACCCATGGGTTTTGTTAGGTTTTGAAACAGTTTGAGTGAAAGGTGGGTTTGGGCAACATTCTACCCCCCTCCCCCCCAACTAAGTGCCACTAATATTTTTAAAAATTATTATTATTCTTTTCTTTGCCCCTTCTCTCTTGAGGGAAGTTATTTTCTTGTTGGCTGTGGACTTTTTTCTTTTTGATTCATTGTCTGTGCTGCATGTCTGGAGAGGAGAGGGCAAGAAGCTGTGAAACTTAGTAATGGGGAGCAACCTTTTTCTTTCTGGTTGGGACAAGTACTCCTTAAATTGATTCAGGCCCAACCATTGTAAATGAGAGCAGGGTGCTCTTCAGCAGGTTCAGGGTTGCACTGGGTGATAATTTTCAAAGGCAAGGAGTCCCATGTTAAACTCCTGTCCCTGCCTTGCTGACTAGGCTCATGAAGCAGCTGAACAGCTCTGCTCCTCTCCTGGAGTGCAAAGGGTTGCGCCTTCCTTGGCTTCAGTGGCTGTGGGGGAGAGCTTAGTGCCTCTTCCTCTGTCCCATTGCATCCCTCCCACTGTTAATTCTGTGGCTCCAAGTCTTTGCAAGTGCCCTGGCAGGCTGAGGGAGGTCTTGGGTTTTTTAATTTGTCCAGCAAATAAAAGTATGTGATGCTCTGCAGAAGTCTGTGCAGTAAAGCAAGGGTCCTTAAATTGCTGGGTTTGTGTTTTAAAACCTCATTTTGAAAAAGTGCTTTTTCTTCTGAATTTGTATTAAGAATCTTTCATGAATGAATAACTGCTAAAATTTGGAATTAAAACTAGGTTTATCTCAACTAGTTCTTGTTTCTCTTTGCTGACCTTATTTGTAGGTGTCTTGACTGAGGAAGATCAAATCCTTGAAAATAAATGGGGAAAAAAAGAAAACTTCTGATTTTCTAAGTTCGAACTTGCAATGTTTATTCTTTGGAAGGTTTAAAAGTTATACAGTGAAACCTTGCATTGTATTTGTGGTGCCATGGGGGGCAGAGTATGGCTTTAGATGTTGGTATTTGGAAATGGAAAACAATAATCATAAAGCTAACCTCAGTGATTATTGCTGCTTATGTCATGACAAAGGTCAACGTTTTATGTATGTTTGGTTTGAGTGACATACATTTTGAAGAATGTAAATAGAAAATTTTCTTCCCTTCATCTTCCCCTTTGAACAAAAAAAAAAAAAACCCAAAAAAACCCCCAAAACTGTTTTTCAGCTGTTTTCATGAGTAATTTGAAGATTAGAGCTTAGCAATACATGCTCTCAACCATAATGCAGGAATTGATAAGGCATTAAAATGAACACTCAACTCTTCAAACAAATGCGCATCAGTCTTGGAGGGCAATTTCCTCTCCGTTACCTTGTCACTCCTCTCATTAATCACATCTCCAGACCTGGGCTTTCAGTTCATTTTGCTGTTCTTCTCAATAAACTTTAAGATTAGTGTCTCCATAGCCCTTACAAAATCTAGATGGCAACATCTTCAGGTTCCCTCTAGGGTACTTCTCAATGTCATTGTAAGGTCTTTCTATCCCTTTCTGGTAGTGCAAAGCCAGGAATTACAGTCCAGTTAGTTCCTTTGTCAACCTCTCCAGAGTAATCCCTACAAATCCTAGGTCTGTGGATGGTAATTCTATTAGCTGTTCAGCAAGCTGAGTCTGGAAGAATGCAGCTGGTGTGTGGGAACGTGGTAAGTTCCCCATCTCTGCCTTTAATCCTGCTTTTAGAGGGAAAAAAAGTTATAGGCTAATGTGATTAGCTGTAATTCCATTCTTGCTTGGTTTTAGAAAAGTGTCTGATTCCTAAATCACAAGCTAGTTCTATGAAGTGCTTTCGTAGAGGGGAGAAGGCACTATTTTGGTAACTTGGCTTATCTGTCTTTGAAAAAGCAATGGAATCAAGAGGAGAAACTCTCATAGCCAGAAATAAGTTTCTAGTTCTTGCTGCACAGCATTATTTAGAAATCTGAAACTGAGAGCATGTAAATGAAAACAGATAATGAGCATAATCCTTTCAGGTGTGTGTGTATAAACATAGGCATGGAACAGTTTAACTCACACTGCACATGGTTCTTCAGGGCTTTGCAGCCAGAGGTTTGTGTTGGGATTGTGTTATCAGCCGACATGTGACAGCTGCGGCTGCTGCTGGGACTGGTGGCATGGCTAGTTTAACACAGACCAGAGATAGAGCTGTCTCTAAAAAAAGCTGCAGCTTCTACCTGAAGTGAATTATCTAGAGATCTCTTTTCCCCCTTGAGGCACATCTTTTTCTTTTCAGTGCTAAGAGAATGAGAGGACAGACTTCTGTGGGAGTGCCAGTGTGAACTGTTAGAAACGCTGCTGGCTGCTGAAGAGGGGCAGAGGCAGAAGGCCCCATGACAAGAGTGGAGCAGGCCATGGCCTGTGCCAGTGTGAGCATGGACAGCACACTGCTCTGGGGACAGAGGGCGGCGTTCTCTCGTGTGAAACGCAAAATGCAGCCTGAGCAGATTAGTTGTCCTCAAAGGTGCCATGCTCCCTATGGCCATCGTTTGGGGAGAAGGAAGTGTGGCCCTTACCAGCTCAGCCAGTTTTCTATTTCCATGGGAAAGGAGGGAGAAGGCAGGAAAATACCTTGTTCATGTCTTGTCTGTTTGTTGGAGAATTCAAAATAAGAGTGCCTGGTCTTGGAGTCAAATACTTCCTGAACCCTCTGTAGTAAAGAGCTCTGGTAAGGATGAGTCAAAGGACTTGACTTTTTTTTCAAGCAGCAAATATGAGATTCTTCAGTTTAGAGAAATTGTGTGAATTGAGGCTTTTCCTTGACTTCCTGTCAGGTTGCCCCTCCTCTCATGTCCTTTCTTGCCAATGTGGCAGCAGTGACACTGGGGCAGGGAGGTCCTGGAGGCAGCTACCCCCGGAATCCCAGGGAAGGGTGTGCAGACGCTGCTGGAAGGGTGCCTGGCCAAGCTGTAACAGAGCTGCTTGGTTCCGTTCCTAAAGGATTGCAAGGTGGGAACAAATTCACTGAAAAGGAGTATTATTTACTTTCATCTCCTGTGTTGAGCTGCCTCAAGTGTTGATCCTGTTACAATAGTTCAAATGCTTGGGAGAGATGATGCTGTAGCAATAAAGTGTTGCAATACTAATCCTATAAATTTACACAGGTACCTGTTTTGAAAATACAGTTACCCCTCTAGTATCATTTTAGAAAGCATGTGTGGGATCAAAGTAGCATATGATATTGGAAAATGGGTTGCCTCTAGAAAGTCTACATTTAAAATATGTTAAGACTGTGTTCACCCTTAATTATGGGCAGAGCTAAGGGGGAGTAATGACTAGGAAAAAACAAGTAGGGAACATTGAGTTGAAAGAGGGGAACAAAAATGAAGCCTAAAAAGCCAGGAGAAAGCGCACTGAAGGCAAACTAAATATTTTTGTGTTGGGAGGGAGGTTTAACAGTAGTAGAAGTCCCCATGACAGAAAATGAAAGGCTGTAAACAGCAATAAAGATAACGCTTCCCTGTGTCACTTAGAGTATATAGGCAGAATTCATTGCATGAGGACATTCTGAAGAAACCTGTTAAAGATGTAGTTCAGGGTTTCCTGTTTCAGGAAGCTGCAAGACCCTGGATTTAAAGGTATTTAAAGTTTAAGACAGGCCTCTTGAAAACCTAAAATCTTCCCCCACTCTTCTTTTTTCTTTGAAATAGAGAACTTTTTCATATGTGCTGCATGACAGGTGTCTGTTGGGCATTAAGGGGATTGCTCTGCCATTGTTGGTTCATTCCTGAATTAACCTCTTACTTCTTCTACTCCCACCTGTGCAGCAGAAAGCAGTGCAATTAATAGAGCACAAACTGAGCTGCTGAGAAATTTTTTCCAAAGTTTTTTGTTGTTGTTTGGAATGATAATCCGGAGTGTTGTGGTTTAACTCTGGTCAGCAATTAAGCACCAGCAGATGTTCAGTCACTCCCCCACAGTGGGACTCGGCAGAGAATCATAAGGGTAAAAGTGAGAAAACTCATGGGTTAAGATACAGACAGTTTAATAGGTAAGGCAAAAGCTGCATATGCAAGCAAAGCAAAACAAGGAATCCATTCAGCACTTTCCCATGGGCAGGCAGGTGTTCAGCCATCTCCAGGAGAGCAGGGCCCCATCACACATAATGGTGACTTGGGAAGACAAATGCCATCACACCAAATGCCCCTCCCTTCCTTCTTCTTACACCTAACTTTTATTGCCAGCATGATGCCTTTGATCAGTTGGAGTCAGCTGTCTTGGCTCTGCTCCCTCCCAATTCCTTGTGCATCCCCAACCCACTCACTTCTGGGATGGGGTGAGAAAGCAGAAAGGTTGCTTTGATGCTGTGTGAAACCTACTCTGCCATAATGAAAGCATCTCTATATGTCTGACCCATTTCTAGCACAGTTCCAAAACAGAGCCCCACACAGGGTACTATGAAGAAATTTAACTATCCCAGGCAAAACCAGTAAACAGAGGAAAAACCAGAAGGTAGGAGAGGGCCCTTCCATGGAGACTGAAACAGAAAACAAAAGTGGCTGCACAAAATACCAAAAAGTAGTACATAGTTTTTCTGCATGGTGAGAAATTCCTTTAAAAAAGAAAAAAGCTCTTTTAATGGTGGGTAATATTTTCATTTTAGGAGTGTATGTTTAAACATTGCGGAAGTTTCTTTGCAATGCAAAGCAAATTGCATTTTTTTGTTGTTGTTGTTCAAAGTTGACTGTGCTTATTTTATGGTATTCCAGAGTAAGAACTTTTCCCCAGAAAAGAATTGAGGAAGGCTACCTCACCAAGAAGAAAAAGAATTACTGCTGGCTATTGGCATAATGTAACATCTTATTCTTTGTCTTTCAGTTCTTGTGTAATATTTTCACTCATATATCAGAAACAAAAAGGCAGAAGAAAAATACCCAGATACCTTTTTTTTTTTTTCCCCCTCTTCTTCTGTTGAAAGTCACAGCTACTCAGAATCATCACAGATCTGTGGAGCTCTATACTGCCTTCCCCAGTGTTGCAAGATTACTGTTTGAAAAAGACTTCACAAAAGTCAAGTGAACATCCTACTACAGTAAACAAGCCAGCATTGTTACAGGCAGGTTAAAAGGCACGAAAGATCTGTGACTAGTGAATGGATTAGTCATAAAGAATCATTGAACAAATTGCTCAGTCAGGGGGAGCAGCAAGGTGATGTTAACTGTGAAAATAAGAATGGAATCTGAAAACTTTCCCTTGTGAGGCCTTTAACAAGACCTGGAGGAGCTCAACTGTTGACAAGGAAGTAGTTATACTCTCAAGGAATTACAACAGGTGGGATTTGTTTTCTGTGCAGAGAATGGCACTTGCAGTAAAAAACCCCTTGGTGCTTGCAGTAGCTTGTCACAGTGCTGTGAGGGACCTGAGACACATATGGAGCTATCGTAGCATTTTGCCGGAGGGCTTATCTTAACCAAACTTAACAGCATGTTAGGAATCTGGAAAGAGATGAGTGTTCATATATGAGGCACAAAATAAGCTTGTTTGGGAATGCTTCTGCTAGGACTTCTTCATAAGCTATTATTCTCCTATGTCTGAAATGGGGAAAAATGTATTATGCATATCTGCAGATCAGCACTTATCCAGTATTGGTCAGCAAAGTAAACCTGGTAAACTGTGCAAATTTAGCTAAGTAAAACGTACATCTGTGGGGCTATGGGAGGAAGTGTGATTGGAGACTCAGAATGGAGGTGAAAGTGTTCCAGCTTGTTTTTGGAAACAAAGTGAACATGCAATCTGAACAATAACTTGAAGTGTTAGAAATAATATACTTCCAGGTAGCTGTGTAAGCTGTGTGTGTACCCTTGATCAACATTGGGCGGGTTGTAGGAAAGGTCCTCCCTGTTGCCTTTGTCTGTTCTCCTTATGCCCTGCTGCCCAGAGAGGCAGAGTTATAAAAACTTTCATTTTGCAGCAATGATGTTACTTTTTGTGGACAAGGAAACCATTGGTCCATGGCTATGGTGTGGGGACTAGATCTGTCTGTGGTGGCCTACAGGATTTGCTATAGAAAGCATTGACTTCTCACAGTCTCTCCATGTGCTGTGTAGGATGTCTTCAGATCTTCTGAAGAAGGAGGTGAAGTGACTGTAAAGCTGACTTCTATCCCTCTTGTTCTCCATATTTCATGCATACAAATTCCTATTACAAAAGAGTGAGGTATATCCATCGAATGGTAGAGTAGTCTGACAATGTTGCTAAAGAGATGTTTCCACTCAACTAGCTGTGAATAGGACTTTGGTCTAGAAATCTGAACATAAGAATTTGACAACTTATTGAAGTCTAGGACCATTACTAGTGTTCCCTTGTTGCAAATAGGGGCTTTCTATATGAGCAGCTGCCTTAAGCTGGTGTTAGTAGCTGAAGAATGTGCACCTCAGCTGAGAGTATAGGTTTCATCTGTATGTGTTGATAACCTTTTAGATGATGTTTTGAAAAAAGCCATTTTAGACAGGTTTTTAAAGAAAACAAACCCATGACCTTTCTCTGAAACAAAGCCTTTTCTTATTCAGTGTGCCCAGCAGGTTGCCATACTGGGAGGTAGTTGTGTTGTTGAAAGTGTTTTCTTTTGCTTATTACTTTCCTTTGGCCCTTCCCATGAAATTGCTCCTGTGAAGTCTCACACTGTTAGTTAGTAACAGTTGAATAAAATTGAAAACTTCTAATTATATCTGAGTGCTGCCACTTGACTCCTCTACCATATGAGATAAAAAGCCATGTTGCTCTATTTTTCAGCTAGTCCGATCTTGCAGTGTGACAGATATGTTTTGTGAATTATGTTGATCGTTATTCCTTTTAATTAGTTATGTGGTGAATCAACATGAAACAGAAGAGTTCTGTTTAAAGAGAGACAATATTGCTTTCCTCAGCTAGCTTGTAGTCATGCCCAGTGTGCCTGTGCTGTCCCATTGACCTGTGGAGCTTTAGGGGACAAGGAAGTTGTGGCCATGCATTGATTTCTTAGACCTTGTCCAACTACTGAGGTTTGACAACAGACCAAGAAATCCTTATCCCCAAAACTAGCAAGCATCTGAAACACTAGCAAAGTGTTATATGCAACTCCTGTGTTGCACTTACCTTAAACTCACATTCCTTTTCTGCCCTTGGTTCTTAAGCCTTCAGAATAACCTCAGTCTTACCAAAATCTTTGTAAGGAACAAACTCCAATTGCACTAAACCAAAACAAAGCAAAACCCGCAAAAGCCCCCACAAAAACTGACCCCAAAACAAAAACAAACAAACCAACCCCACCCATACAACAACAACAACAACCACCAAACAAAGCCAGAAAAAAAAATCTGAACTGAGCTGTGCCAGAATAGAATCTGAAAATCATGGAATGGTTTGTGCTGGATGAGAATTAAAGATCACCCAAGTTTCAGCCCCCACTTTAGTTGGCGAGAACACTGTTTCTAATAAATGCTATTTATTAGCTGTAGGAATTTTGAAATTTACATATGCTTTGAATACAGTGGCCTCTGTCCAGAGCAGTAGGAATTGTGTGGATGACTTTACACCCAGACACTTTGCTTCAGACAGTTGGTGAAGGGTTGGAGCACTATTTTCATCTTTCATATCTTCCCATCATCTTCCTGACCATGATTTTTCTGAGATTTTTTTAAACAAATCCCCCAAAAATCCAGAACAAAACAAAGAAAAATCTTTTAGAAAATGGACCCAAGAAACCAAATTTACTGTAACTCTTCTGGACATGCATGATCAAAAAAGCTAGTGATACACATATGCATAATGGTAGGGATATCCCTAGATATGTGTAATGGCTTTGTGGCCTGAGTTGTAATACTCTGCTCTTGTTCTGTGCCCCCCTTGATTCCTAGTCTGCCCTTTCTTGTGTCATCTCACCAGCCTAGTGCTCTTCCTGTCTGATGAGGTGCCCTGTGTTCTACCAGCAGTTTGGTTTTTTATGGTTTATCTGTATGTAGTTAGAAGTTTTCTGCATTTATTCATTTCTGAAGAAGTTTCTGCATACTTCAGGGAAAACATCAAGCAAAGTTTGAGCTCTGTTAGCTATGCTCATAAAAGATGCTGTTGCTCTCTGAAGACCCGATCTCCCCAATATTATTTTGATAATGGGCTATTTGAAGCCACAGTCAAAAACAAAATAACCCTCAAATTTGACTGTTAAAAGAAACACATGCTACAGACTTACAGTAAGTCTCTTGGAAAAAAGCCAGTAAGATTAAATGCTGTCTGTGAACTCCCAGATGGTGAAGCTAGCAAAAGATTACTCTTAAATGTTGTGTGAAACCCTCCTAGTCACTGAGAAAGAGTTATAATATGTAGGATGCCTGAGAAATATTAAAACAATTATTTGCATAACACTGACTTCCATCATCAAATATAACTCATATCTTCAAGTTTTAATAATCCTAATTTTTCTGCACCTTTTAGGTCCTGTTAAAACCATCAGGATTTCCTGATTTCAGAATATGGCGGTATTTGTTGACAGTCAGATACGAATGTGGCTTTTATAGGTTTTGCTACAAAAAGAGAATGGCTATTTTCCTCTCTTATTTCAGAAATCTCTTTCCAATCGTTGCGACTGTGCCTTCTGTTTTAATCAGGACCTGGCAGAGGGATGGGAAGTGTAGGAGGACAGGCAATTGATGTTTAATCCTTCATATGATTTCTAATTTATACTAGGGCCGATTATACATGCATCTAGAGCAAATAGATGCACATGCATATTCTAAATAGAGATACATTATGATTTTCTTGCTACAAACAGTGTCATCTTTCACGGCCTCAGTAGTTTGGGCCTGGTAAAATTCCTTATTGTGTATTTTCACTTCTTCACTGTTCTTGCAGATGAGAAAACCTTGATAAAGATTCAGTGCTTGAGAAGTCTTGTTTCTTAGAAGATTTTCTCAAACTGTCACTTCTTAATCAAAATTGGGCCTTTTTTCTACTGAGTAATTAAAAATGCTGCATAAACTACAGAATTCCCTTAAGTGGTTGTGATAATTGAGGGGTTGAGTGATCATTTTGTATGAAGGTTGCAATGTATCTGATGCTCTGTTTAAAAAACTAAATATAAACTCTAGCAGTGTTGTGAAGGTAAGAACTGCTGCTGCTTTGTTATAGGGCTGAATTTGGCCCTTTTATCTCTTTGGTCCACATAGTAAGGTATCTGTTTTGCAGATTTGCCCGTTATTCCAGGACTGAAAGCTTGGACAAGTCTGATAGCTGGTCCCTCAGGGTATTTTGCAGGCTCCCTGACACCCTGGTGACATTTGTCCACAGTGAAGGGTGCTGTGGTGAGGGTTTCATGCAGTTCTTTTGTTTGGGGTAAAAGTTTCTTGTTTTTCTCTTTGATATATAAAGAAAAAGGTAAAAAGAAATCTCTCTATCTTCCTATCATACTCTGTATCTGTAATGACTATGAGTTATTTCTGTATTATTGAGTATTTCCTGCTCTGGTAATTACTGGTGTAGCATGCTGCCAAATGGTTTTATAAATCTGCAGAGACTGCAGCTAGCAGGGGAAGTCAATTAAAATAACTGACTTTGATTTACAGAGTTTCTCACAAATTTTGAAATTTCTGTGGTGCAGAGAATAGACACAGTGCTTACAGTTTTTTACTGCATTTTGAAGTCACCTTGACAAAATTTGAGGTGGCTATTGCACTTCTTGGGATGAGAAGGGAAAACTGCAGGGACGCACCCAATGGGAGTAGAGGCAGGACAGGGCAAGTCACTTTCGGTGGAGACCTTTCCACTCTCTCAAAGCATGAGATTAACAAGCTGGTATGTGGGCTTGATATTTTTGAATCTGTAAGGTTTTCAGCCTGTCAGTGGCTCATTTCTTTCTTTTGAGTTCTTGTAAATAACCATAACATTTCTAATTAAACAATATTTTTTTTCTTATAAGGTTTCTAAGTTTCTCATAACAACCCTCTCCCAGGTGTTTTTTCTGTTATTTAACCAATGGAGAGAGGTATCCATTTTATGAACCAATAATATGCTTTTTCAGCACAGCATGTTATAAAAAGGCTGAATGAGTTGTAAATAAAGCCTTCTAATCTTTCTTCTACCTGAAACTGGAGTCAAGCTCTTTGTTTCAGGTCCAACAACGACACTGGTGTAGTTTGAAAGAGGAGAGAGCAGAAGAAGAGACAATGCAGAACGGTTTAGAGATTAATCACTCTTTGGCATAAGGGGGCAGAGGAGCTGAAGGCTTTGGGGTTTTGATAGCTTGAGCCTTGCTTTTAAGCTGAGATGTCAATGAAAAGACCCACTGTGCTTTATAGACAACCTGGCCATGTCTCTCTGCTGTTTCTTTAACATGCCCTGAACTGCAGGGTGAATAAAGTTTTACCTCTGCATATCACATTGCATGGGCACTGGATGATGTTTTGGTGCCAGTATCCTTTAAAGAATATTAGAAAAGCTGCAGGGTGAAGAATGGGGCTGTGGAAGTTATTCCAAAAACTAAGAAAGTGTCTTAGAGCAGGAAACTTGGATGTAACCTATCTGGTTGAAAGAAGAAAAAAAAAAAAGGTTGAGAAATTAACTGATTAGATTTATGAAAATATTAATGGGAAAAAAAGGAACTCTTTTCTCTAGTGAAGAAAAGCAGAAAAATGAAGCTCAAATCTTCCATGAGATGATGGGTAATTCAATGCTCCATCAGGGAAATGAGTGAAGCTCCTATCTTTGCTCCAAACTTCCATGTGAACACACCAGAGACACCAAAATACTTGTAGAAACACAAATGACTGATGTTGAGACTGAGATATTTCAGTCACACATAAGGATCTGTGGTACATCAGTGGTCTGACTCGATAATTAACTTTTGTGGCTTCAGAACTCACAAGTATACTTTTTAGAGTACTTGTACTTTAATAGCAGTTGGGTATATTGTTTGTAGCACTTGGCTGCAGTTTTTAACATATAACTACTTGATAGTGCTTACACCGCTCTAATCAGAGATTGTGACAGCCTTACGAGTAGCTGTGGAGATGCTCTGCACTTTCACCCATGTAGAAAACATTATATTGGCTGGGGTTGTAATTAAGCAGGTAGCCAATTAGCTGAGCACTGGCTGAATTCCCAGATGCCATGTGTGTATGCAAAATAGGTGTGCTAGGTAGTGCTGGTACCTGGTGACAGAGCTGTAAAAGCCTGTGTTGTGGGATAGCCTCAGGGAAGCAGCTGGGGAGTGATGTGACAGTGACATTTGGAGAGTTGCCCCTTGCAAAGGTGCAGCCTTCTCACATCAGAGGAGCAGCAACCCATGGATTTGAACTTAGAAGGCTGAAATTTAAAAATGGATCTTGAAGGTCGTTTCTCACAGTTGCTCTGTAAAATATCCAGAAAGGATTCTGTGAAAGCCCATCTTTTGTAGTTTACAGTCTTGGAAAAACCTCATTTTAATTAGGAGGTGGCTGTACTTGGAGCATTTGTATTTCTGCTGGGTTATTTACTATATCATCATATTTACCCTAGTGCTGCTTTGACTGCTAGAAGATTACTTACTTTTATTTTGATTAATTCTGATTAATTAAAGACAAGCCTTTGCATCACAACATTTCCTTTTCCATTTGATTTAATTTTATTCAGACCCCAAGGAGTTATAAAATTTATATCTATGAGCTTTCTGCAGTATCTACATAAATACTTAATTATGAGGCAACTGTATTAATGGAATTTATGAGTTTAATGTTTACATGTCATAACACAAGCAGTGAAAAGAAAGGCCTGCTAAGCTTCACATATACAGAAAGTAATGGCTCCTTGTCAGAAACACTGTAGGGATTTCTGTGTGTCTGTCTCCCTCTCTAAATATATCTGTGTATTAGAATGTATTTACAGATATATAAAATATATCTGTAAATATTTGTATATGTGTATGTTTTAGAATAAGTTTCCATCAAGATATGACAGGCCATGTGAATCAGCTGTTTGAGACCTCACATGTGCAGAAACCTTTCAGTACAGCTGGTTCAAGGTGGGGCTGACATTTTAACTTGCCTCTCTGCTTGGTGTTAGCTTTGTGCTGTAATTGTAAAGAGTAGTATTTTCATTACCAGTCTCCTTCTTTCCATTATCTTATTGTAGATTTCTGGAGTTGGAGATACCATAATTGGGATGAAAAGATCAGAATTGTATTATGCTTTGCCTGATTCAAAATATGTATTAAAGTGAATCTGATTATACAGGGCAAACAACCCCACATAACTCAGTGGACAAAGTGAAGTCAAAATTGAAGGACAGATGAACAGTTGTTTATCACATCTCTCAGGGGTAGATCCATAGCTTGAAGTTTGCAGAGGAAAATTTCCAAGCCAAGCTTATCCAAGGAGGAGGGCTCCAAGTTGAATACTCTCAGACTTGTTTTAAATACCTTGGTTTATCTGTTCTCTTTGGCCAGGCCTGTTTGTCAGTCAGAGTGGGCGTACTGGCCAATGAGTCAGCAGATGCTTAGCTAGAGATTGGGCATTACACAAGCTGATTCTTCCCCTGAAAGAAAGATTGTGCAGAAGGAGCTGGAAATAATCTTAGAAGATTTGTTTCATCAGAAAAGGGGAGAACCCAAGGACTGTGGTGATATCTGGGACAGAGACAGGCATGGCGTTATGGTGTTTCAAGGGGCATAAGGATGAGAGAAAATAAGTTTCATTGCTCTGCTGCTGTCATTCCAGTCTTCTGAAATGCAGAGGAGACAATGAAGCTCTCTATTGACCTTCATGAGAGCATCAATGCCCTGGTTCCTAATTATTACTGTGCTAAAGCAAGGACCATTTGATACCACAGAGCAAAAATAAAACTTACCAGAATATGTGTGGGTTTTTTAGCATTATGTTGAAGTATAATCTATTCTTAATGGAAATCTTTTTATAACTTGTTAGGCTGGGCATTTAAAAATATTGATTATAGGACTAGTGGTTTTAAGTGAAAAGATGCTATATATGCCACAACATAAAGGGGAAGGAGAAACTCAGTTTGCGCCCTAATTTTATGGTGTTAAGGAGGTACAGAGATTGCTGTCTCCCTTCTCTTAAGGATAAAAAAATTAGAAATTAAGTTATAAAAGTGAACTAAAAGCAAAAAAAAAAAAAAAACCCTAAAGCACAGAAGTAAAAAGTTAGTGATATTTTTTATAATTACGTTTGGTAAACTACTTGTTAGAAAAATGAATCCACAAACACAAAAATGGTTTATGTCCAAAAAGGAGACAGAGGAGTCCTTTTTCCTTTATTCAAATAAAGGGAGAGGCCATGGGGCATTTTCCCTGGGGTCTCTCAAATTTTCAGAGGACGCAGTCCCCTTTTTATCCTAATTTCCTGGCCGCGTTTCCCTCTCTCTTTTCCCATTGGCTGAGGTACTTCAGAGGTACAGACTTTCATATATTAGCAAACCTAAGGTTTGTTTGTAAAGGCAAATATCTTCTTTTCCATTCATCAATCAGTAGAATCCTTCCCATTGTTTCTCTTATCTCTCAGTGCTAGTTTTATCTACCAGCAGACCCACTGCTTGTTTGTAAACGTTGTCATTCCTCTCATATTTTATGTTCCAAAATGCTGTTTGGGCCATTTACTTCTGAACTCTGACATCAGCTAACTAGAAGCCTAAACAATTTTGCTAAGAGTTTTGTCTTTTTAGTTGTAGTGCTTGTTTCTTGTGGAGCATGTAGAAGAATTTGAATACTGATGTTTCAGTTGGTTTTGAAAACAAATGTTCCATGGAGCACTCAGAAACTTTAGATTTTAAAACTAAGCTGACAAAGTATGGAGTAAAATCCATACTGTCTATGCTAATCCTTTTATCAAAATTTACTAAAGGTGATGACATCCATCATCTAATACAATGTAGTAGTCAGGAACTGAAAGTTTAATGCTGCCAAACTTCCTTTTAAGTCTGGACATCAGGGATATTCGATTAAATCTCATCTTTGTCAGGAGGATTTGACATTCATGGGACCATTCAATTTCAGAAAAGCAAGAAGTCTAACCTTGCCTCTTAAAAATTCACTTACACCGGTATAGTTGAGTTGGTTATACAATTTAACACCTAGATATCACTGGACTTTTCTATGTTGTCTTGCTATTCTTTGCCTTCACACAAAAGAGCTGGGATATGACTTTATGGGGGTTGGAGGACTAGTCTTTTTTTTCTGATAAACTACTGAGGTGTCTTAGCTTGCAATGCATATGAAATATCGATTGTTCATGTGAATTATTACCTTAGGGTTTAATTCTACATCTGTTGAAGTCAGTTAAGTGGCTTCCCTTTGGATTTAATTGTTTGAGAATGTGAGTCTCAGGAAATAGATATGACTTGGAGGTGGATGTTCTGAAAAAATTAATCTCTTCTATGTGTATATCATTAGTCTGGTACAAAGGTGGTTTGACTTTCAAATAGGAGAAAATTATTCTCCAGATACATATTTATCACTTTGACCTGTGCAAGTAAAAATTTTACTGAGATGGAGAAACTTGGAAAATAAGTATTTTATACCCTAATTACCTGAAAAATCAGCTCAAGAAAAAGGAATGTTTTGCACATGCGGTACCATCTGTTCTAGGCACTGTACATTAAACCTCAGTTTGGGGGGAGTTGTTTGTTTTTCTCCTAATGCATTGCTATTATGTAGTGTTTAATCATGAGTTTGGAAAAGGATGTAAAGTCCCAAAGCTAGTGTAGTAGAGTGTTGTGTTGATTGTTCCATGAGTGCTGTTCTGACTGCTCTCACTGATGTGGCTCTTGTGAGGCAGCTCATGTTCTTTAGGGACCTTCTGTGCTCTTGGGGTGCTGTATGTTCCAGTGTGGGCTCGAAACTGGTTGGCTGTGCGTGCTTGTAGTGTGGTAGCACAGTGTGCCATTTGGTGTGTTAACACCAGGTTAGAGGACTAATCACAGTTGTCTTCAAAAAGTCAAAAGCCCGCCCTTTTTTTGTTTTGTCATTGGATCTCGTTTCAGTAAAAGTGATTGGAAGAGTCTTGAGTTGTGACCAAAAGAGCCACAACTGACTTGAAAAGGTCAGCGTAAGAAAAGTGATGCTGGGAGGTGTTTGGGAGGGTGTGAGTGACCTTGGTGGCTGAAGACTTGACTCGAGGTCATCCATGGCTGGAAGCCATCTTCTTAACTGTGTGTGTTGTCTCTGCTCTTGTGTACAGACGTTTTCCCTCTCAGTGTCCTTAACACTGGAAAAAAGTGCTACCCTGATGTGAGTGTTTATCCTGGGGATTGGAGAAGGTGGAAGGCCCTGGCCATCCCAGGTGTTGTGCCCTGCTTATGCTTGATAGAAGATCTCCTGAGAGGAAAAAACTCTCAGGAGGAAAGGCTCCTAGGTGAGACTAATGGAAGGGTGCAAGTGTAGCAAGCAACTGTTAGGCCCAGGGGGATCAACAAGCTGGGTTGATGGCTGGTGATTGCTGGGTTGATTTGATAATAGCTGTTTTTGTTCAGTTTGTGCTGGAAAACTCTTCCAGAGCTGTTGCAATCTTGTCATTTCTAAAGGTAAATGAACTGGTTAAGGCTTCCTCTGCAGTACCTTGCAGGTGCTGCACCAGCTGAAATGAATTGTTTTGCTGCAAAGGAGTTGTATCTGTTTATCCCACCTCCGTTTTAAGGGTGGAGGGCTTGTCCCTCAAGTTGCAATGCACAAGTTAAGCAGTTTGCCTGGCAGCAAGCATCTGATGAGATAGCAAAAGCAGAAAGACAAAGAAAAACAGTACAATGCAGAGCTATAGGAACAAAATTAGAAATTAGCTGGTTGAGATGAAGTGCTAAAAACTAAATTCTGTTAATGCTGTTGCAAGCCTGCAATACAGGCTAGATAGAGGAGCAGAGTGGGGTTGCTGTCATTAAACTGGGGAGAGAAGAGGAAGCAAATGGATGCAGAAGAGGGAAAGAATGAGTGGCCATGTGGTATGCATTAAAATAACTTTAAGGTGATGCACCTAAGCACAGAGTCAGCCTGGTGACTGGCACAACCAAGTCAGCAGTGATGCCTTGCAGGCACAAGGCTCTTGCTGTAGGCAGTTTGTGCTGCCGAGTGGTGCCTTGGCACCGGCTTCAAGCCAAATGCCACCATTGTTTAGACTGACTGGGGGTTTATGTCATGCTCTTTGGTGCTCTCAGGCAAGGCTTTGGTGCAGTTCTTCAAGCCTCTTCAAGGCTGTTATAGGACATCATTACAAGAGCTGCTGGTCCTGCCATGCTTTGAGATTTGCCATTTTCTGGGTTTAGTTTAGAAAGGCCTTCTCATGATTCTTTGTTTTTGCCTTGAGATCCCAACAAACACTGAAAGCTTTAAACTCAGAGCAACTGTTGTAATACCATTCCTAGATGATTGGGGTAGTGCTGGGAAATTGGTGAATAGACTCAAAAGTCTGTTCTGGTCTCTCATGAAGGGGGGTGAAATGTATCTTTCATATGTTAGAAGTCCAGAACCTATTAGGATTTATCACTTCAATATTGCAGAGACCTGGGACAGGAATTTCAGGTTTATGTAGTGCGTCCTTATCACTTGATCTCAGTCTGGTTTAGAAATTATTTTAAAAATGTCTTTACACATTCAGGATACTGTGAATAATATTTTCAAAATCTTTTTAAGAAAAATGCATGCCACAAAGAAAGATATAGGACATCAAGATATTACTTGACTGGATTTTTGTGTAAGTTTAATAAATGTTTTAGTGAAGTGACCTGAACATTTTTCTGGCTATTCCTAGAACTCAAAATGATACCTGGTCTGTGAAAGCAGGAATAGACTTACAGTATGCCACAAGAAGTAAATTCTTGAATTAGTACTGCTTATTATGGAGACTTCTATTAGATTATTTGACTTGCAAATATCTGTAATAACTATTTAAAAGCAAAACGTTCTACTTAAACTTGAATATTCTTGTAATTGAGACTAAATCCTTATCTGAGAGTTCGGCTTATCCAAAAAGGTCACTTCTGTCTGTTCTCCAACTGAAGCATTTAGAAGGCATCATTTATGCCTTGAAAATGTTGCTAATTTCTTGTTAATTTCTTCAAATTGCTGTTAATGTAAATAGTCTGAAACAAAGTAAAACAGCCTTTTAGTCTCATGAAGCAAAATAGTTATGAAAATAAATTGTAAACACTGATAAAGACATCAAAATCTTAGATGAACCCTGTTCTTGGGTCTGTCTAATGCATTGCAGGGTTTTTAACTTCCCTTTGCATCAACCATATAGACACAGCTCTCTGCAACAGTCAGGGACTTTGCCCAGGCTTATCAATAGCTATTCACCAGCAGCTTTCACTGAATTTACTTCTGTTTCCTGAAAGTGTTTAATTAGTACTGCTAGTTTGGTCTTTTGGCTAGGGTTTCTGTGCTTTCTTCTGCAAGAAGTGTTTTTCGGTTGGGGAGTTTAAGGAAGCTTTGTCATTTGTTTCAATGGAAGCAGGGTACAGCCAAGAGTAGCTGTGCATGTCTGGAATGTCAGTCTGCACATGCAGTTATTGCATCTGAAGATCAATTTATGTAGTCAGCTGAAAATGTAACTTAATTACATGGTTCAGTGAGAAACTGTGTAGTACAGTTGGAGCTAGTGAAATCCAATGTGAAAGGGACACACAGTTTTAAAACAGATTTATCATTTACAAACCGAGAAAAAAGGGAGCTAAATGAGGATTTTGGTTTTCTGGAAAAACATTAATAGATGATACAGCATTTCAAACATGGTCTCTGCATACATGTTAAGGTTTTGTTTGTCAGTGGGGTTTTTGGTAAGTTTTTTCATTGGTTGTTGTGGGATTTTTTTTTTCCCCCCAAATAGCAGTGGCTGGCTTGTGGGGGCTGTCTGTTGCAGGAAGAATTTCAGGCTGAGAGTGTAGCATTGCAGGAAGTCAAACCCCAGAAACCTGTGCTTTGAGAACCTGCATTTAGGGCCTTACAGGGACTGTTTTACAGATGTTTAGACAGTATTGAAGAGGAGATATATGGATGTTCTTTAGTTTCGGTGGTCTGGAGAACATTGTCTTTGCTTATGGGTACATCCTGGGAAAATCTTTGTGGGAACAGTGTTTCTGTGCAGAAACTGTGGAAAAACTGATATGTCTCTAGAAAATGGGTGCCTTGTTGCATACATTTTTATCTTAATCTGTGATGTCTTTTGGAATGTCTTAATTAATTTTTTTTTTTTTTGTAAAACTCCTTCTACTGGACCAGTGGTGTCCAAAATGATCCCTTGGACTGCAGGAGGGAAAATAGCAGAAAATGTATGGAATTTATATAAAAATTTTAAATTAAAATTATAAATATTTTAAGAATAAATACGCATATGTTGTGGGTGCATGGTCAAAATAAAGTTTTCTTTCTTTTTTTTTTTTTTTTTTTTTCCCCACGGGACAGTAATGTATTGCCTCAAATAAATACACAGATATTACAAGAATTAAGTCCTGTTAAAGACTTTACTCTTTACAGGGAGTTTGTTTCATTTAAAAACATTTTTATTTACTTGTCCTGATGGGGGTCTCTTCTTCCCTTCTTTCCCCATGGGGTGTGCTGCCTGTGCAGCCAGTCTTCTTGCATGGACAGAGTGTCTCAACTGCTTCAGGTGGCTATCTCTTCTACACACATTTATGTTCCAGCACAAGAACTTAGTAAAGCCTTAGGTTTAATTTTGACATTATGTTAACAAAAAAATGAAGTGATGCTTTCTCTGTCAAGGATGAATCATCCTGATTTCCTTTCTGTTGTTCTAGTTAAGGCTGTCTTCACATTAGGGCCCCACTGTCTTTCCTATTTGCTCCAGCCTGGGCCTTCCTGTTCTCAAGAATGGCAGATGTGGAGAGAAGGAGCCCAGGATTAAAAACACTTTCTCATTCACCTGTCATCCTTTGGAAAAGCAGTCGATGAACCAGGTCCCTTATCTGCTAAAGTTCCTGTTGTGATTTGAGGGAATGTTGTAAGTGTTCTGATCACAGTCGGCAATCCAGATACAACTGAAATTTGGTTGGTTTTGAGTGCTTGTATTTAATAAAAAGTCCTGTTTATTGCTTTTTGTTATTTATAAGGTTATCTCCTTTACAAAATCATTACCTTCAGAGTAAGGAGTTCATGATCTAGGTTTTGTGCAGAGAATTTGAATGCATCACAGAGAAGGATGTTACTTCAAAGTGGGTGCATCTTTTTGCTTCTGAATATTTTTTAAAGGTGTGAGAAACATCCATGTTCATAGCCCTTTCTGTGGATAGATGATTACTTTATGTAATGCACTTTTTTTCTTTTATGCTGCTCCATCTGTCCTTGACCACAGCCTCAGGCATCCAGTGGTTGCAGCCAGCCTCCATCCTTGCTAGTCAGTCGCAGCCAGTGAGCTATGCTGCACTGTCCTGGGCTGTGTTTGTGGTAGTAATATTTGGTCTCTTTTGCTTAGGAGTTTATATTAATATTTAATTACACTGCTTCTTCAGATCTCTAGACTGTATATATTACTTTTTCTAGAATCACTATTCTAGAGAGTGATCTTAATAGCACTATTTGTGGGCCTCCCTGCTTATTTAGTGTTTAATGCTGATTATAGAAATCATGGTCTAGGGGTTCTGAAACTCTTAGAAAGTGTATTTTTATCTAGAATTTGTATGCTAGCAGATGTTAATACTGACCATAGGACTCTGGCTGTAGATCTTGCTTTTTCCTGTGTTCTAGGGAATACCACCCCATGTAAGATTATTTCAGAAATGGTAACATTTCATAGGGAGAATCCTGTTGCCCTAACCAAGATGACCTAGGTCATTTAAGAAAACAAACAAACAAAAAAGGGAATTGCTACAAACAAATGTATGTCTACTTTTGAAATATGTACTTTAAAGGTCAATTAAAAATAGGAAATATGAAAAGAAATGTTACATTTTTATCTCAGGAATTTTTCTCAATAGCTGTTTGACTGAGTACATACACTGTAACCCAGCTTTTGTACTGGATGTTTGACCTGACTATTTAATAATTTGTTGAATTCTACAAAGTTGCATCTCTGCTAGCTATCTGCTGACTTCATTAATGACATTCCTCTTTTGCTCTCATTTGTTGTGAAGTCTACGTAAGTGATCTCTGGAAAAAAAGCAGGCTGTAAGTTCCAGTTGTGACTGTCACTGACCTTGCTGAAGTTATTTTGTAGGCTTTACCCTGGACATAGTTGCACTGTACTACCACAGCACTCTGGAGTTAATGGACAGGTACCAGCTCAAAAAAATGGCAACAGGAGAGTTTAACCTACACAGCTACCAGTGGCAGAACTTTTATGGAGTGGCACTGGCAGGTCAGGTTTGGGGATTTTTAATGCAAATGCATTTTTCACTTTTATCTTTAACTGGCTTGAATCTGTTTAACTGCATGGTAAAGGATCCGTCAGAGGAACCTGAAAGCTTTGTTCTAAGTGTCTCTGATGGAATATGCTAAGCTGAGACCAGCCAGACTGAAACATGGCCACTTGTACCTGGAGTTGTTGCCCAGCTTTTCTGCAGGAATCAGAATTTTTCTGCTGCTAGTTTGACTGTTTGGTGCTTTTGTTGACTAACTGATGTCTAGTAGTCTTCATTGTTTTTGTTTGCTTTGTTGATCACTAGCAATGATACTAATTTAGCTTTGAAGCTGAGCACTTCTTCTCCCAGCCTAACACTATCAGTTTTGGAACAGACAAAGCTATTAAAAAGGAGAGAGAGAGGAAAGAGAAACAGAAACCTTAATTTTCAGTAGGAAATTTTTAGATCTCCTCCAGGCCAGCTCTTCCCTAAAGTAGAAGCCATCCCATGCAAAGCATGAAGGTTGCCTCTTCTGTTTGGCATGAGCTCCTGGTTTTATAGGCAGCTTCAGGCTTCCTAAGCTGGAGTGAAATTCAGAGGGAATTAAGAGGCATAGTGACAGATCCAGATCATATCAGCCCTGGAGCTGTGTCCTCCCGACTCTGTATTTGAGCCCAGCTGGCAGAACTAACATCCTGTGACTGGGCATCTCCAGTGAGTGAATAAAATAAGTTGATTCAGCTGTTTGGCTGGGCATGGAGAGGATAGATAAATTCTGTATAGCCCAAACTTGAAAGAGTAAGTTCCATGTATCCATTTTTATGTGGCTGATGCTGTTGGCTCACCTGCAGCTGGGAATTTGTAGGATTTGGTATTTTTACCCTAGGGTTCAGTTTTTGTTGTGTGCCTCTTTGCAGGAATGTCAATAGTGACAGGTGAAGTGCTTGAATGTCTGCTGTTGGCTACTCCAGTGTGTCTCTGTGTCACAAGCAAGAACTGTTGCACTGCAGTTCATATATTAGCAAAGAGTATTTTTCAACCAATTTTACACATTCAGAGTTGGAATGTATTCCAGCAGAAAGAATTAATCATGATGAAGGAAGGTTTTGGCAGCACTGCACTTGCATTGCACCTGGGTCTGTGCTTGGGATGGAGAGGCAGTACTGTGGTGGTGTCGCATCTTCCCAGACACAGCTTCTGGACTGGCCCAGAAGCTTGCAGGTACTTTGTTCTTCATCCCCAGCAGATACAGAAGGGATCCTAAAACCTAGAACTAAAGTTCATGGATTGGAAGGAAAGGAGGAGTGCTGCTCTAATTTAATTTGATTTATTTTAGTGCTTTGTTTTTTATTTCTGATATGCCTGCTCTCTTTGCAGGTGGAAACAGTCTTAAAATTTTTTTGCTTTGCTATAGGTAACTAATGTGTGGGTGTTGCTAGGAGAGATGGAAACAAGGGGCTCAGAAATTATTCCCATTTTTTTTAAATTAAGAGTATTATTTGCCTGGTTTGGGGGACAGATACAGGTATGTGTGTACATAGATTATTTTTTTTCCCAGAGTAGTATTTCTACCCTGATTGCTTTTAGCCTGTTGTGTAATTTAATTATTGTAACATCTTGCTGAGCCTCATTATTGGAATAATATGAAAGATAAAGTTCCCAGTTCAAGTCCTTATTCATGACTTATTACCTAAGCATTTACATGTAAGTGTGTGGTGTGTGTTGAGGGTTGGGGGAGGAGAACCTTGCCTGCCTCCCTGACAAGGATATGCCTGCAAGTACTTCACCTGAGCTCAGAGACTCGTGCTGGACCTATTGCTTGTGCATCATGTGGATGGCAGCAGGTGTTAGTACAATTCACAGAGGTCCTATTGATACTTGAGTATAAAGTAACAGCTAAAAGGCTTCTGTTTGTTAATTTTTAACAGCCCAAATGGCTTCCAGGCTTTTGATTTTTTTTTTTAAGGCAAATCATAAAACAGTAATTCACATGTGAAAAAATTTGTCACATTTAAACAGCAGCAGAATCCTGTGGGACTTTGCAGAGGAACACATTTGATGACTTCTAAAAATCAATGGTAAGAGGCCTGGTTTTCACTCTCACACTATGTAAACCTGGGGCAGTTTCATCATCAGATGTATTTACAAATGGGAAGGGGCTTTATATCCTACCAGATAAAATGCAGCAGTGGTAAAATTATGTGCCTGTACTTAAAATCTTCATAAAGCTATAATTTTTCAGGAAAAAAAACTCTTTTTGACTAGACCAATGGCTTTGTGAAATAAGTGTTCTGTTAGGTGAGTCTGGTATAACCTCATATTGCTTTTTAACCCTCTAATATTTTTCCAGAAGCAGCCCTGAGACTAAGAAATGCGATTTCCCTGTAGTATGGGACAGTGCAAAGAAATAAGAGCCAGTTGGTTCTTGGATGTGAGCACTGCCAGTTGAACTGCCAGGATGTGTCAATCTCTACTTAAATGTTTAATATTCAGTGATATCCTTAAGCTAATAATTAAGCAGTAGCATATGTTGCATAATCCAGTATTCATTTTTGTTGGAATTGTATTCCTTCCATGCTTATTTAGTAGCAGCAAAGAATGGTTTGAATTTTATGCTTCTTTGTAACTTTAAGATTAAGCTTTTCATCTACTCAAAATTTCTGTAATTGTTAGGATTTTTCTCATGATTTTAACAAATCTGGATTTAATGTCAGAGGGCTTTGTCTTGAATTTTATTCACTCTTTGAATGTAAAGAGAGGCGAAAAAATGGAAATTATGAGATGGTATGTAGTGGAGTGATGGAAAGCAGGAGAGGTTGACAACTTTTAAAATGTTTGCTTCAATAACTTTGAATCTTTAAAAGCATTTTAAAAGATTGTTGTTAATCTTCTAAATATTAACAGATAGCAGTTAAAACAAAGAAAGCAAAAATGACAACCATTGAATCATGAAGTATGCTCATTAGGTAGTTTACAACTTTACAAAGTTAATCTAGGTGACTAGAGCAGGCTCCTTTACCTGCTGAAGTATGGTAAACAGGAGTGGAGGCTCTTACTGTTTCAGGTGTAGAATGCTTGCATTTGGATCTCTTTGATTCAGCATAGGTCTGAGCTGAATGTTTAAAACAGAAACCTAATCTAAAAGTATGAAAAGTGACCTCCAAAAGAAGGTGAATTTCTTCATTTCGCTTTTCTGCTGTGGCAAACAAGCTAACCCCAATCTCTTGAACTCAATTTTCTTGGTTTACAGACAAATCCTCTGATACGATTTTGCAAAGCTATTTGCTTGTTGCTCTGCTCTCTTTCATTGCGTTTTCAAGCACTGCACACTAAACAGGCTTCACCCCCTTAAAAATAATTAAAAATTGAGGGGCAGATAAAATTGGGGAAAGAACTTCACTTTCACTGCAAGACTAAAGGTGCTCTTGCATGCCTTCAGGTATTGTGTATTGGTCACCTGCAGGCTGGAGAGTGGAGTGTCAGCGGGCTTATATTTGGTTGTTTTATGTTTTACCTTTTTACTGACGGAAGTTCATGTGTTATCTTACTCTGGATTTCATGGAAGCTGGTTAAATTATTTTTGCTCCATGTTGTGGGAGCAGATCCTGTTTTCTGGGAGCATTGAATATTGATACAATCTGTTTACTGTTTTTAAGTAGATGTATCTTATTAACAAGAGTGTAATTTTGTACTTCCATTTATCATTAAATTCACATTTGATTTACTCTCTGTTTTACCAATCTTATACGTTTTGGAGCTACATAGTACTTCTTGAAATGTCAAATTTGGGCTGTGACTCTTGATCAATGTGCTCAGGTATGTCTCATCTTCACCCTCTGCAAAAGACTGTCTTCTCACTCTGGAAGTGGAGATGGCTTTTCTGTATTTCTTCAGGAAGAGGTTCATCCCACTATGGACCACATTAACCCTCTTCCGATCTCAATCTGCCATGTAACAAATTAAATATATTTATTTTAAAACAGCTTGGAATTGTGAACAAAGGTGATGCAAACCAAAGTCTTAAAATTTGGATTTATCAGAAGTTTAGGGGAGCCTTTCTCTCCATGCTGTTTCTTATGATCCTCTGCTGGCGTGTACTGACCCCAGGCGGGGTCTGAGATGGGATGCAGTGAAATATGTCTGCTATACTTGGTGCTAGTAGTGAGATGTTTTTGTGCAAATTGATGTCTTTGTTTTTTTCCAGTCCTGGCTGTTTGCTTTATTGGATTTAAAAAAGGAATGGGGTGAGGAGAAAGGCAAAGGAGCAGTTGTAAATTAAACTGGCACCCTTGTACATTTGGGCTTAGTTGCAATGGGTTTCCAAGAGCTCATGTTAGAAAAGGGTTGTGTTTAAACGAAGTTTTCTTATTTTTGGGTCGCAGTGACAGTTTTGCCTCTTGCGTTCTTCACTGTAGATGAGGGAAAAGCAAACATAGCATCCAGGATAACAGTGTGTTTCAGCACTGTCAGTTCAATGCTGTGAATTCTTGCCTGGGAGGATGCTGTTCTGAATGTTTGGCGGGTGGATGATTATGTATCACCTTCAAAAGTCCTGAGGTTTTTAGCTTGTTGAAGAGCTAATCCATCAGGACTTCATTTAACAGTGCTAATAATTTCCCTTATCTGTCTGGCAGGGGGTTGTTTGTTTTGGTGTGATCTCATTGGTTTTTTTAAAGGAGTTGGAATGTTGAAACCTTTTTTTCTTTTATTCCAGTGCCAAATATATGGAAGTGGTTTTAAGGTGGAGAGTATGCATTAGAATTGTAATGCAGTATAAATAGCAAACACTTCTTAGATAGCAAGTGAAAATAATTTTAGTTTATATTCTGCAACATGCAGTGTCGTAATGATTTGAAGCATCCTATTTTACAGGACAGATTTCAGATATAGGTGACTGAAGCATTATGGCAAGTTCAATCACTGTCTAAACAAAATTATGGTTTAAAAGATACATATCTTGCTCTGTGATTACTCCCTAGTTTAAAATGTTACTCCGTTTATGTATGTTACTCTACATAATTTGTGTATTAGTAATTCTTTTGAATAGAGCAATGAAGCCAAGAAATTGGGAAAACTGAAAGCAAGATTTTATATTTGCATAAAAAGTTTTCCAGAGAGAACTTAAAAAAATCGCCAGTGTAGAATAATTAGATACTCAAAAAAATCCTGAGTTTCATCTGTTCTCTTTCCTTGGATGTTCTGTGCCTTCTCTTATAAATATTTTCCTTAGCGGGACATCACCTATGCGTTCTCAGGTGCCTTTGTATTGCTTGTGGGACTCTGTAGACCAGGCCTTTGATAATAATTAAACTACATCTTTATGGTGTTATCTGTGTGGGAATTTGGAGCAGTCGGTTGGTTTGGTTGTCTCAGTGATTCTGCTTTGTACTGGGTATTAGTTTGGGTTCTTCCCATTCTGCTACAAACTGCAAAAATCTTGAAAACTGCTTTTGTCTTTGCTCTGGGCTTGCTTCAGTGATGAGCCTATTGATTTTGTTTGCTTTTGTCGTGGGGTGGGGTTTTTTCCTAAGGAGTGGCAAATGGCCAACTTCTCACCTGTCTCTTTTGATGAGCAATGTGTTCTTTTTTTGATCATTGCTCTTTGTGTTTTAACTCCAAGTTTTATAATTTCAAATTAAAAAAAAAATCAAGGTCATTGGGACAAGCCTTTCTACACATCAAGAGGAGAGTTTTGATTAGCAGTGAGGGAATCATCTAGGGGAGGGTACTAGGAGTTACTAGGGAGTAACTCCTCACCAGCTGGAATGTGAATCTGCTGTCAGAAGCCAAGTAGTGCTCACGTGTAGTGAGTGTGTTAATGGGTTTGCTCTTTGCTAGGCATGTGATATTAATACCAAGGACAGAATAATTTGGATATTTTTCTCTTCTGGCAGATTAAACAGTACACTGTGTTCAACCAGTCTACACAGTCCTTAAGTATTTGATGCTAACACCTGTTAAATTCCTCTAGAAAGTGTTTTAGGTATTTAGGGAGGAAAATTGGATGCCCTTGTTTTATACCCCAGGAAGGAACTTGGTTCTAAAGACAAACATTGATCCAAATGATCAGTAAAAAACTACTTTCAGGCAGGGGTGGGAAATCTTCACTTGATTTTTTTTCTGCTGTTGCAATTACTGTGTCATTCTCCTCAGAAAGCAACGTTAAACAAGATTAAATGTGACTAGAGAAAGATATATCTGTGTTTATCTCATCTTTTACACTGATGTAAATTCATGTTTCTGAACAGATCCTGGGATGATTTTTTGCTACAATCCAAATGTTATCTTGAAATAAAAATTTTCCCTTTTTGCTTTTATATTTTTTCTAAACTGACCATCATTTCTGGACTGTGGCAGTAACCCACTGGAAACATAAAGCTCTTCATAGTAAAACAGATGTAAATCTTGGTCAAAAATACAGTATGACTTGCTATGGTTGTTAACGTAAAATGGCATCTCTGTCAGTTCAAATCAGTCTGTGACTGAATTTAAAAACTTCTCCTGCCCTGTGTTTTGATGACTCATATGCCATCTTCATGTTCACTGCAGAATTCCTTGAGGACTCTTAAGGTTTAAACATGCTTAGAATAAACTGAGTACCAAGGAGGTAGCCTGCCCAAGGTTTGTCACACAAACTCCTTCACCTGGATCCCTGCAATGACCTATTCAATTCCTGCATGACCCGTACAGTTTAGTAAAGGATTGCGCTGTTATCCTTTGAGAGCCCTTGAACTCAATTGGCAGTTGAGCATCACAAGAGCTCTTCATGTCCTTGGTGGTTCAGTACCTTTTGTGTACCAGGTGTCCTGAGGTCAGGTTGGTTCAAAGTAAAGGTTTAGGGTTAAAAATACATTTATTTGATTCACTACAGGAAAAGGTTTTTTTCAAAGTTGTGAATAGGTTGCACGTCAAAATGTATTTTCAGAGTTATGCTTAGTTGGGTTTTCTGTTTGCTTTTTGTTTGGGTTTTTCACTCCTAAGATCCTTTCTTACTGACTTCGTGTTAAATAGCTTCTGATAGTGGCTAATGAGCCCCACATCTGGGCTGAGGTGCCCCTAAGAGTCCTTAAAGCTACATCTTCTTTTGTATCCTTTCAGGTAATGTGTCCTTCTGAAGGCACTTCTGCTGGAGCTGCTCAAAACAGCTCCTCTGAGTTATTTTCCTCTCCCTGCCTAAAACATGAGGTCCTGACGTTTCCAACTTCATTTTTTTCACTAGATGCTGGCCTCTTATCTTGTGGGAGATGAAACAATTTTTCTGTGTCCTTAGACTCTTGATTAGAGTTTCTGTCGAGTATCTCACCTTGCAGATGTCCCATTGTTGCCCTCAGATGCTTACAAGGCATATTGTGCATTTAATGTTGTCATTACCTATTACATTTTAATAGTATGGATTGAAAAACAGTATAATAGAGATAGAGAAAGATTATGTATTTGATCTAAGATGACTATGAAATTCAGTTTACTATGCCTATAGCTCTTTTTGTCAGTATCATATAAAACCAAATTTGTTACTGTAGAGTTGAATTTGAGTGTTAGCATTGAGTAATTTTATCTTCCTGTCATGTGCAGTGGTAGTTTTGAAAAGAGAAAGAGGATATTCTAAGATACTCTTAAAAGTATTTTTAAAAATTGATAGTGTGAAAAAAGTGTAGAACTCTCAGTCAACTTTTATTTAATGGTGTTGTACAAATGTGTTTTCAGTTGGGCAATATTTCTGTTTTAAGTAAGGTACAATACAAAGTTTGTACTTGTTCAGAAGTATGTCATATCATGCTGAATTTATTGTAGTACTGGTCGTAGCTATGTGTGAACATCAGATTTCTGTTTAAAACCTTTCTAAACTTCCAGTGAAGCTAAAAGTAAAGCATGAAAACCTTGTGTTATGGGCATTATCTCTATTATGTTGTAATTGGAATTACAGTGCAGTTTTATATGATTCTTCAGCTAGTAGTTACCTACTGGGTAGAGCCTTCTGGTTTCTCCTAGTTCTTAAAAGCAAACAAACAGATCTCCCTAAAACTCACCACAGACAAACCAACTTTCCATTCCTGTTGAGCTCTATAGTCTGGTCTGTAATAACTGCACTTCTTTTTTTATTTAATATTTTTCATTATTCTGGTCAATTATTTCTTCTGTTTTCTACAGAAACAAGATCTGTGCAGGTGTTCTGTGTACATCTCCTTACTTGACTGAAAACAGTCAACAGGTTTCAAACTAAGTTTGACGTTTATTGCTTCTTCTGTGGAAATACTATTGGGAGTGCTTATTGGTCTAATACTCAGCAGATATTAGATGCTGGAGATGTCACATGTCTTTCAATTCTGGGATTTTCATGGCACTTGAGGTTTTGGGGTTTCATCAGTAAAGCCTTTTGGGGAGAGATTGTTGCTTTGGCTCGGTTGATGAAAGGCAGATGCGGGTTTAGTTTCATGAATTGTTCAAATTCATTGCCTTGCAAAATGGCAAGCCACTAGCCACGTCCCCTTGCCTCAATCACCTCTCCTGGAAATTGAAAAGTACCTTCTGAAATAAGCTGCTCCTTACAATAAGGACCAGAAAGCTAAAAAGACTCTCTAATCACTTCAGTGTCTTCTCTCTCAAATTTGCTTTTTCCTACAGATATTGAAGAGTTTTTCCTTAAAATAACTTCAGAATTGATCAGTATGAAAGTGGCACACAAGAAATCTTTTATGGCGTAGGATAGCTCTCATATAACCATGTCTGATTTCTCTGCTGCTGCAGAGTTCAGCTTTCAACCTGTGTTTTGCTGAGTGGAGAAGCCACTTCAAGGTACACATCAATCACGTGCAGAATGTGGCTGTCAGAAAGCTAAGCTGGTAAATGCTTTGTGGCCAGGGCAGCTTGCAGCTTTAGTGCAAACTGTAAAACCTGCCTGCAAAGCCAGGACGAAGCTATTTACTTGCACAAACCATCTACTCTGGGCTGAGGTACTAGCATGTGCACCATTTTTTCTGGACTGTAAACTGGGATATCGGATAACATTTGGGACAAAGGTGCAATAAATCTGAGTCTTAAGTTTCAGCCTGAAAAAAAAAAAATTAAGAATAACCTGACCCAAATCTGGAGCTTTCTTTTCTTTTGTATTATCTTTCATTTTTGTTTCTTCATGCACCTCTCTCTGCTCTTGGAGTCTTTGATCAGTACTGAGTTCACCATATCCATAGTCTAGTTCAAGTCTCACATCCTGAGATCTCACCAGAACAACACAGGTGTTTTCTGTTTCTGAATGCAGCTGTAGAGAAGGAACTTCAGAGACAATACATGGAAGTTGTAGTTTCACCTCCTGAAACCAGGTTAGGCCAGTACTCCAAGGAGGAACAAGTTCAAAACCACTTCTTCCTTAATTCCCTCTTCCTGTGGTACATGCAAACATTACTGTACAAAAAGAGAAGAACAACAAACCGACAAGCTGTTGTTATCCTACCATGAATTTTCAGGCAATGAAAAGGAGGCTTTTTGTATTTGCTCTGCTGACATTGTTACTTTTTACTGGGAGCAGGGCTCTTCTTGTGACTGGCTACTCTGGAGGCTCCTGGTGCAGTTTTTGCCCATTTTTTCCAAGATTATAAATTGGAAATTTGTCTTAAGCGGAAGCAACTTTCTCAAAACTTCACAATCAATGTGTGAGGAATTCTGGAACAGATACAGATTTCTAAGCACAACGTAGCATCATACTTGCATTGATGCTTTGTGCCTTGGTGAGAGGGAGAAATTTTCAAGCATCTCCCCTAGAACAACTGGTATCATCCAGCTAATGTTGTTTTAAGACAGCCTGCTTTGAGCTGCCTGCCTAAGTTCTTCACCAAATGAACTCTTTTGTAACATTCCTCAGGACAGTGTGGTGTCTGTGGCTTGGCCATGTTGGCTATTGATTTGGCATTGGTCACTGGAGGTTGGTTTGCCTGTGAGGGGTAGGTGGGGAGCTGGAGAGAGTTGACAGGCACAGTAAATCCTATTGGGGAAGATGGCAAAGGCACCTGGAGGGTGATCAAGCCTCAGCTGCCTGTTTGCTTGGCTGATGACTCGGTTTCACGAGACTCTTTATGAGGGCTTATTGTCTATGCTGAATCCTGAGCCTTTGATTCAACATAGCTTTTTCTTGATTTGCTAGAAGGATAAAAGACTGACATATGGGCTTTTATTGGCCAAAAAATTACAGTTTATCTGATTCAATATCTGAGTTATCTCTTCTGCTGAGGCAAAAAACGCAGTTGCCTAAGGCAACCAATATGTTTGGTGTGATTGCAGGCTGTGATTGGTAAACCTCTGTGGGTTTGACTGATACGACATAAAAAATGGTGTTGCCTTTTTTCACTGCAGTGCTGGTTGCAAATACATATTAATTTTGCTGATTTTATCTGTCTTTACCAATGTTTGTTAAGAACATCTGTCATCTCCTAATAAATGAGATACCGAGTGGAAGCTGGCTTTTCCTTTTTTAAAAATGGTGCTAATATTGGTTTCTACTGCATTAGAGTCTGTCCTGAGTATGCAGATAGAGCTGGATAATGAAAAAGTTTGCTGTAATCCTTTCTTTCCTTGGCTTATGACAGCAAATGGTCAGAAGTGAAGAAAGCGAGGGGGGTGAGAGAGAAGCACTGTATAAAACCAGCCATGTGTCATTCCGGGGGTGTGGAGTACGATCTCCCTGTTTGAAGAGATGGGAAAATAGTTAACTTGGTTAACATCTTGATGATGTGGAACTGTAGGCAGGAAAAACACTTGCTTTTCCAGGTTAGTCTTTCAGTTTCTTGCAGAAATAAGTCCAGTTTGGCACTGGGGACACTTGGGAGGGCAGATGTTGATTCTATAAGTCTTTTCCTAGGGGTGATTCTCTGAGGTAATGAAGAGTCCCTATTAAAAAAATGAGATTGTTTGAACCTGCTGTTAACATTGATCTTGCAAGTATTTTTAGTTACAGTTGGGAGAAAGGAAACTTGTAAGTGGCTAAGTAACTGTATATGAGGAAACCAAAATTACTTTTCTTGGTTACTTGTAGGAAAAATACTTCACATGTAGGCCTAAGTATCCCATGTCCCCTTCTTTGCTGCTTTTGAGACTACTGAAGGTTTAACCCACAGTTCTCAGCAGTTTCAGCTGCAGAATCATCTAATGCTGAGTTGTGGAACTGATTTTCCTGGTCTTGAAAGTAGCATTTCGTATTTGGGAAAATGCTGTTCACTGAGTATCAGCCCTCTGTCACCGGCTGAGAAACGTCATTGCTCAGCCTGGGGACACCAACTTACGATACCAGAGGATGCGGGTGCCTGAGCCACTGGAGAGCCAGTTTTGCCTTCCAAGTCTTCTTCCAACTTGACGTCGCAAACAAACCTGCTGGAATAGGAGAAGCCAGTGGCCATCCAGCTCAGAAGATACAACTATGGAGAAGAGTATATTTGCTAAGCTGCCTGTCTGGAGGTGTTAGCACAGGTGAAAGGAACAGGCAAGACCTATAGAGCAGCCTTGCTAGCTTTGTATGAGGTCAGAAGGGAGGAGAGGCGGGGTGTTTGGATTTAGAATAAGGGCATACTTTTCTGTCTCTTGACCTGGGCTGTGTAACCTTTGTGTAGGTGAACAAGACTGTTTCTTAGTTTGAAAAAAATGGGTCTTTTACTGTTCTGTCTCATCTGAGAAATGTGAAGAAAGGGATTACATTCTGATTAATAATATGTATTTGGGAAGTAATGGAGATGTGCCTGTTGTCAAATACAAAATGCAGATTTAGAGATGTACTTCTAAATAAAAAACTGATTAAGCACTTGAAGGACTTTTACTATTAATTGCTGGGGTGCTGATAGATGGATGGCTCCAGTCTGTATAACTTAGTTTTCACTTCAAGACAACTGTAGAACTTGCAGAGGAAAAGATTAATCTAAGTTTCTCTCCTTACACGTAATGTGTTATCAGATCCATTCATCTGTCATTTTCCTCTTCCCAAACTAATATTCCTCATTCTGTTTGTCCTCCTTACTGTGCTAGGATTATGTCAAAGCTCTATTTAGAGGTGATTTTACCTCAGCAAAATGGGTTTGCGTAAGCTGTGCTGCTTTTTATTTGACTGGGAAGATTTTGTTGCCGTGCACATTACCAGTGAACCGTTGCTTCCCAGTGGAAATCCCTGTAGATGTGTGTCATCAGTAAAGCTCATCTGAGATGCAGGAACAAAGCTGGTGGGGGACTGACCCTGAGCCACAACACGAGCTCCTACAGGAGCCTCACACTGTGACAAATAGTCTTGGAGTTGTCTGTGCCTGCTGGCTGTGTCCTCTGGTGTTCACCACTTTCTCTCAGCAGCAAATATAAATGAAGCTGCAGTCTAATTTTATATGTGAGAGGTAGTTGAAATATATTCTGAAATCAGGAATAAATTGGCATATTTTAATGAGCAGCAGTTCTGCCCGTTTTACTGCATCCTGCACTCGTCAAAGCACCAGGAATATATTGTAGGCTATAGGCTGGGAGGTAGATACAAATAAACTACAATAAGAGAAGGGAAACATTTCATTTCTGTTTTTGTTTACATACTATTTTATGCATCTCCTCATTTATGGAATTGGCCCTGCTACTTTGTGAATTTTTATTAATTTTATTTAGCTCCCAAAGGCTTGGAAACTTCATTATTCTTGTAATCTGCCTAAGCTGGAAAGAAAAGCTGTTTGTTCCATTAGGCTGTTCCAGACTTCTGTGCAGTTTTTGACTTGCTTTTGAAGATACAAAGAGCTGTGAGTATCAGAATGCCTGAAGGGTGAGGAATAAGCACGACACAGAGATGTCCCACGCTCTGTTGATATCCCTGAGCTCTTGCTTGTTTCCATTAACTTCTGACCAAAGTGATAGTGCTTAAGAGCATGCCCACCTCTTTACTTGACAAGATGGATAGTCTTGTTCCTCACATAGTGACAAAAATAGTTCTTTCTCTGATTAAAATGGCATTATCAAATATATTGAAAGCAAAGGTGGTCTCCTTCTTTTGAAAGAGCAATTCTTCAGGTAGATAAGCTTAGTAGAGTTGCAGTGTTTTTTGGAGACCTAATATAGATGGGGTTGAGGACTGTTCACCTCATGGCCTGCACCTAAATGAAATGCAAAACAGCCCCACAAACTGAATATTAGTTTGAATGTATCCTTTGAGTCTTACAGATACCAACAGAGTGGTGGTGATGTAAGGAAATATTCTTAGAGCAGACAAGTTGAGTGTGATCTTCTCTCCCTGCTTTCCTTGGGCTCCTAATGAAACAATGCTGCCTTTGTTACAGAAGATAACCCTCTTAGGTGTTTTGAAGATGCTTTGTAAAGGACAAAGCCTGAGATAATTTAAACAGTTTGGGGAGTATTGTTCCCATGTCCAAACAATATATTTCTTTGTTATTATGTAGTAAAAATGATCAGTCTGACCTTAATCAAGATACTTTTGAAAGGCTGTGTGCTATTGAGGACTAACTATAGCAGTGCTTTTGTTCAGTTTTTTTTTATTGTGATATTTAAAGCCCAGTTGAAGGCCAGTGTGGAGTCATAGGCTGATAAAAATGCTGGAAGCACAGAAGTCTAATGGATACAATTATCACTGTAGCACTCTTTGCGCTAATTATCGAGGCTATTCAAAATGTAATTGGGCACAAAGTTTCATCACAAGAGAAAAAAATTCTACTGAAAATTTGAGTCATGTTCAAAACATACCATATCTTAAGAGAATATTAGTTGGTGTACTTCACAGCATATTATACCATTATCTGTTAGCTGATGAAGGAAATGGCAAAATAAAAAAATAAGGTATACAGTGATGCCAACTACCAACTAGAAAATCAGAGGAGTAAAAGTGAGGAAATCCATAGGCTGAAACAAAGACAGCTTAACAAGGAGAGCAAAAGCTGCACATGCAAGCAAAGCAAAACAAGGAATTGAAGGACTGCTTCCCATGAGCAAGCAGGTGTTCAGCCATTTCCAGGAGAGCAGGGCCCCATCATATGCAAGGGTTACTGGGGAAGACAAATTACATCAGACATACCCTACCTTCCTTCCCTTGATCTATGTATTGGGCACAATGTCACATGGTCTGGAACATCTCTTGGGCCAGTTGGGGTCACCTGTCCAGGCTGTGTCTCCTCCCAACCTCCCAGGCACGCCCAGTCTCTTCCCCAGTGTGGCAGTATAAAAAGCAGAAAAGGCCTTGGCTCCATATAAACACCTCTCAGCAACAAAAAAGGAAAAAAAACCCCTCTATTATCATCACTGTTTTTAGCACAAACCCAAAATATAGCCCCTTACAGGGGCTGGGTGAAGAAAATTCTCTCTTCCCCCATCAAAACCATCACAATTAGGCATTTAGATTTTTTTTTTTTTTCCTTTCCTTGTAGTTAAGTTTGTGCTGATAGGCAGGAGATAAATCAGGGGTGGGGGAAGTGCTGTTGTCATAGAGGTAAGAAAATAGAGTGCAGTGAATTTTTTGTGTGCATATGTAAGTGGGAAAGATGGCATACTTATTGCTTAATCCTCTGGCCTCCCACTGATGTCTTTGTGGCAGAAATGCATTTTATATTCAATGGCTAGTTATGGTCTAAAAAGTATAGTAAAACCAGAAGACTGGGCAAAGTTTCATGCATGTGAAAGTAAGAGAATTAAGCAATTTTAGTAATTTTTTTGCTGTAATTGAAAAAAAAAAATGCCTCCTTAAGCAGAAATACTGCCTGCAAAACAACAACAAAGACATGCAGTTTTCCTTCAGGATCCAGCCTCCTGGAAAAGCATCTTCCTTCATAAAAGGGAAAAGAAGTGCCAGCCAGAATAACTTCCACAAGAAGGGAAAGGAATCACACACAGAGACATATTTATTTAAACTCAAGTGATAAAATGTGATTAACTGAGACTGGAGCTACCACTGAGGTTGGAGCAGGCACCACGTACACTTGAGGACCATGAAGCAGGACCGTTCTTTTGGCATTTACTTGGAGGTGTCTGGTCCCAGTACTACGGCAGGGGAGTAATGTTCCTTTAAAAAATGCTCAGTTTAGGATGTAAATAGCTCTGCTTGCTGCCTGCTGTCTACTCCAAAATGCTACCTTGGAGTTCTGACACATAAGGGACAGAACAGCTGTGCTAAGGGTGTTCTGAAGATGCTTCAGAAAATGATTTTTGTTTTGTTTCAGTTTATGAATGGAAGCAGATCATAAGGACTACGGGCTGTCAGATTGGCAGGTTGGAAGGTTGGCATCTTTCTTTCCTGTTGGCACCACTGTCCCCCCGTGTGTAGGGGAGCAGAAGGACATAGTTGCGGCCATTGTCTGCTGCACGCTGGTTTCTGTGCAGACCTAAATGGGCAGCTTGCTCAACCCTTGAGTGTGTAATGCTGCTCTGGAGAAGGTCAGTCAGTGTGCCTTCACTCAGGTGCCTTTCTTTCCCTTGTTGCATCCTGTGAGGCCACACAATTTTTAATTTATGTGTTAAAGGAGAGAGGTGTGTAACAGCGGGTAGTGTGGCAGGAGACACCTTTGCCCCTTACTACCTACCTTCCTAGACTTCTAAGATACAGCTTTGAAGCTTTCTTTTTCAGAAATGTTTGACGAGACTTCTCTTCCCTATTATCTGCTATTTCTACCTTCATATTTTCTCTTCAGTCTTGTTGTGGAAATATATTGATTTGGATTTAAAAAAATCATCTCGTTACATACTCTCCATTCTGTGGACGAACCTTTTTCTTCTGTTTGGAAACATATTACTCCAGATCACTTCTTTGTAAGAGTGAATTTTGTGCTCACTGATAAAGTTAACATTTCAGAAGAACTAAAATTTTTATGCTTTTTTTTTTTCCTTTCTCTTCCCAGTAGGGGAAGACTCCTCTGTGTTTAAGATCTTTCTTTTCTAATTGCTGTGCTGATTACTCCTGTATTCTGTGGGGCATTTTATTTCAACTCTCTGAGATTATATTTCTTAATCTTTGCATGGTAAACAAAATGTGTCCTGCTTATCCCTGCTTAAACTATACATATGGGAAATATATATAAATATGTGTTTGTGTGTTTGCATGTCTCTAAAGCATAATGGACGTGTGGTGCTTTAACTGGTTTAGGAAACACAAATTTTGTACAGTAGGTGGTGTAATTGTATTTTGTGACTATTTGAGTTTGTGGAGCAAAGAATCTCCTTTTTCTCAATTGAAGAGTTACCCCTACCCTTGAAACACACTCTGATGAGAGAAGGTTGGTATGCTGAGCTGGTTGGTGGGTAAAGGGAAGGAAAATTATATTGATGTCAGTTAAAAGTGTGGGACAGCCTATAAAATGCTTTGAAGATCATGCACCAGTTCTTTGTGACTTTTCATTTTTTGGGGGGTTTTTTGGTTTGTTTGGTTTTTTGGGTTTTTTTGGTGGCAATTTAGTAGCCATTGCTTAATGCTACTGGAGGTGTTTTGTCCTTGGCAAATGATTTGCAAATCCTTTGCTGCCACTTGCTGATCGTTTTGAATTGAGAGGAGATTAATGATTGTTTCTCTACTGGCAGTGTTGGCCCCTTAATAAGAGCTATCCAGCTTTCTCTGCCTATCTAAATATCCTGTGTGCAGTTACTCCAAAAGTATGTATCTAGGTAGTGCTCAAATGTCTAAATATAGCAATAATATTATCTAGCTTTCTTCTTTTCAGTCACCAGAAGAAATTGGTGGATACATTTCCACGTATGGGGAGTATGGACTGAGATAAGTCTGTGTTGACATGTGTTTCAGTATAAATTTCTGAAATCTCCCTGGTACTTTTAGAAGAGGAGATATTCTTGTGAAAAAGTCTCTGAGCTTGTCTTTGGTTCCTGGTTGTGGGTTGGGATTTTTCCCTGTTATGCTAGAGAATATGCAGTTCTCACCGCCTTTCCAAGCTGCCAACTTTCTGTTCCATTGAAGTTACTTCTGGCTCCAGTCCCAGTATTTGTGGGGAACAATAGATCCTATTTTAACCTATACAGATTTAATTGCTGTGAATAAGATTGACTATTATCTCCTTTTGAGTCTGAAAATCCCACCAGCTGTTTTAGACGCATTTAAATAGTTACACCATGCTAAACTCTCACATTGCATCAGGAGCTGTAATGCCTTGTCCTTTATTTTAAAAGTAATTTTTGCTGCATTTATTTCTGTTTCTTCTGCTTCACTTTAAACCCTAATTCTCTGCCTTGGGTGGCATTATTAGTCATACCAAAGGACTTGCATATCAAAGATGCATTTTGAGGAAAATGCATTTCAAATAGCATAAAAACTCATTGAAAGAGAAGTTGATGGGCTTTTCTGTTATTTTTTTGTTTGTATGTTTGTATGTTTGTTTTACTCCCTCCACCCTCATAAGCTCAGGCATGTAAGTGGGAATCATCTGACCACATGCTGACAACCTGCTGTGTCAGTGTCTAGGCTCAGCTTTATCACCCGCGAAGAGGAAGACGTTTCATGCTATGTAAACAACTAAAATAGGTCAGATGAATCATGCCCCCAGATGTCTTCTTTCTCTTTAGCTAATCACCCAGACTTAATAAGCAGACTTAGCTGTCTGCACCGTAGACATCTGACTAGATCTCACCTCTGGGAACCGTACTTGTCACAGCAGTCACATGTGGGTGACTAGACACATGTAGACACTTAAGAAGATTAAAAGTACTTGGCTTCTTGATGCAGAGCCACTGCCAGTGCCGGGGTCAAGGTGCTCTGGGCTCATCTTCTTGAAACTAAAGTCAAACCTGAGTGGATTTTTCCAGGAAAGAGACGTATCAGTATTTGATGTTCACAGTTACATACCACTAAATTGGGGTGCAGCGTCTCTTTTTCGTTACTACCTACCTTCCTAGACTCCTAAGATACAGCTTTGAAGCTTTCTTTTTCAGAAATGTTTGACGAGACTTTTCTTCCCTATTATCTGCTATTTCTACCTTCATATTTTCTCTTCAGTCTTGTTGTGGAAATATATTGATTTGGATTTAAAAAAATCATCTCGTTGCATAAGTGTCCCTGTGGGGTAGCACACTGGCATATGAAAAGTGGAGGTTGCTTATATTGGGAAAGCCAAGAGAGGAGATACTTGAAGTTTGCTTTTCACCTTTTGCCTGAGAAGTGGTCTTTTCCTAATCTTACAGGTTATTCAGTTGCTGAATTCTGTGGGTTTTCTTTTCAGTCTGAATACATTGTTTAATATTTATTCAGAATCTTGTCTAGAGGTGTATAAATTCAAACTTCCAGTTTCACACATTGCCTTTGTGCATATTTCACATTTGTGCAGCTTGTAATTTCTGAAAGCGAGTTGTTCCTTGGTATGTCAGGATGCAGGGACACGCTTTATTATTTCTTGATACATATTTTTACAGATCTTGACACAATTTTATTTTCCTAGTAGTCTGAGAGGCATGGAGAGGTTTACATTGTAGTTGCAGTAGTCAGTTGGTTGTGGTGTTGGCTTTGTTCTCCTTGAGACCTCTCTGGGATTGCATGTGCCTTTGGTCACACTGTGCAATATCTACCCTATCAGGGCTGCTTAAGTTTGTGCCAGACTATGCCATTTCCTCTAGACCTCTTTGGGCAGTAGTGATTTTCCTTAGTAATTAGCAAATATTTTTAAAATATTCAATGTTGGCCGTACTTTGTGCTAAGTATTTGCCATTCTGTAAGATTTCCAGAGTGCCTGTTGCATGTACAAGTGAAAACTTGGATTGAGGCGTTTTAGGTGCTTGTGCTATTGACTTTGGAAAGGGTAAGGTTTGTAGTGGAGGCAGATTGCACAGCACAAGTAGAAGAAATAGTGCTGGAGAAGTGGGACCTTTCAGACTTCACAGGGTGTCAGTAAGCTTTTCTGCCCAGGGCCAGTTCCTGTTCACACATCAGATAAGATAGGCCTCTTGCTTTGTGCTTTGATCCCTCTGCATTCCCATTTTGAAAATATTTGATGTTGGCCCTACCCACAAGACCTGTTCTAGGTGACCCTGCTTGAGCAGGGTGTTTGGACCAGATGACCTCCAGAGACACTTCCAAGCTCAGCTATTCTGTGATTCTCTGGTTTTGCACCTCCCAAAACTTCTTCTTAAGCCTCCTCTGCTCTTCGGTTGGGACCACATCTCTTCATCCCACCCCCTGCAAGGACAGAAGGAGCCTTTGGGGAAAATTTACCCTGAGGTTGTGGCATAACTATGTTGATGGGTGTTGTGCAGACCCCAGGCTTAAAAGGTAGCAGATGGGGCTGGAAGGGACACCCTTGTCTCCAAGCTGTGTGTGTGCGTGCACACTCGCTCACACAGAGCCAGATACTCATTTGCTCACTGTATTTGTCTGCTTTTGGGTAGAAATTCTGCATTTGGCTGTCATTCTTCTTTTAGTGGCATGATTTTACCAGGCTTCTATGTTGACTTTCACTCTAAATTAATATTGCACCTGAAAATTTTCATCTGTGATGGCTGAACAACTGGGCAAAGATATTAAGCACTTTGACCTATATTACATGAAAAATAAGTGTTTTCAGTGACATAATATTGAATTTTGTATAACTTGGGTGAGAAACACCACAGGCTTTTGTTTAGAGGTGTTTGTGTGTATGTATGTGTATATAAAATATATGTTGAGGTACTGAAAAATTGTCTTAATCCTGTTTTGCTTTAATTTCTCTCTTTTTTACACTTTAAATTTAGGAAAGCTAATTTTGGATTTGTTTGTTAGCCCCAAAAGGAGTAAATGAGTGATCACTACAAATGTTTTAACAAATCATGGTCTATCAAGTTTAAGGGAACTGACATTTTTCTGTAATCTTTTTATTCAGGCTCAGGATTGCTGATATTTCATTGGTTTGCATTTAGCTTCTATTTTAACAGCTTCAAAGATGAGGTCTAGGAATGCAGTTTTAGGAACAGAATGATAAGACTGGGTTTTGAGGCACATTTCTATGGCAAAGAGTCATTGGAGTGTTTTTTGCACGTGGCCCCTTCCTGCAGATCTGCCAGCTAATGTGTTCCCAGAGGAAAAGTGATGAATGTAAAACTCCAGAAGCAGAGTGTAGTTTTTCTTTAATTATTAAAAATTACCAGCATATGAGTGACTCTGAATTAATTTCCTACTTGTGATAATAAAGCTGTATGTAATGTTTTCTCTCTTTTTTTTCTCCCTCTTGTCTTGCATATGTGTATGTGCGCTTCCATTCATACACAGTTTCTGTAATGACTTTTAAGAATAAATTAGCTGATTGTCTTCTTTCAGGTTGTGGGTCTTCAAGTACCTGCTACAGTAGAGGGATATTGTGAATAAGGCATTAGTGTGTATCTGTGGAAATGTGTACCTTCTCTGTCACACTTGCAGAGATTATCTTGGGGCAAAATTCAGTTGACAGCTGTATAAAAGGGATTAGTACTGTCACCGCTCATCTCTTGGGGTTAACTTGCACACACGCTAAATATGAGAGATAATTTTTTTTAAAGCTTGGACCAGTTTTGCATATGCCATTTATCTTGATTTTTCTTAACCCTGAAGCTGAGACTGTAGTCTACAGCATCACAGTCTAAAGATGTAGGATTTACTGCATTACTTTAAGCACATAATTTTCTTCAATATAAGCATAAGGAGAACTTTTATTTGCATATAATTGGCATTTCTGTAAGGAAGAAAGGGTTTATTTTAGATGTGCTTGCAAAAGTAGAACTTTGGGAAAGAAACTGGGGAGGAGGGGGAAGTAGTCTTTTGTTTTCTTCATGCATCCTTTTCATGTGCATGCACTCATTTAAACATCTAAAAGAAAACAAAAATATGAGGTCGATTCAAATTGAACTTTTGGTTGGGGTTTGGTATAGTAGTAGTAGTTGGTGGTGTAGTAGTAATACCACTAGTAGTGCTGAGCTTGTAGACAGAGTGGATATTTCTGAAACCCAGGTGCCCCTTGCTGCAGCGATTGGGGCAAGTTGCTTTTCATTACCTTTTTATCATTTTAACTAGAATGATTTCTGTATTTGTCACATAACTCTGTGGGGACAACTGAACCTCATATGCAACCATTTTACTGGATTGTGTCTTGGCTATGGTGCTGTCCTTATGAGGGATGTTGTGGTCAAAACTATGTTCAGTTTCACATGAATAAGGTGGTGTACAGCTAACTAACATGAAAGTGGCTGCTTTTCCTTTGGATTAAAGGGAGAGAAATGGCAGAACTTTGGTTCTCATCTTGAATGTGAGCTCTAGGATAGATCCAAATATGTTTCTCATCTAATAGCAGCTCATAACCACTATCCAGTGATGTGTTTCTTGGTGTGCAATCAAAAATTAAATATTGTTCATCAATGAACTTCCAGGATTACCCCTAAAGGCTATAACAGTGAAATCATGTGTGATAAAATGACTGTGAGCAAAATAAAAAAGTTACTATCAGGGTGTGATGTCTTCAGATTGGACCACGTGCCTCCATTTCAAGAGGTGTCAGTCCTAATGCACAAAGTCACAGGTGGTATTCACACCTGGCTAATGAGACATGATAAGGGATATTCCTGTAGAAAGGGTCCATTTCTTTTCACTACTATTTTGGGGTTTTTAATGCCTTCTGCTTCAATTTGAAGCTGAAAACGTATCACACCAGCCAAAGCTGGTAAGCATTGTCAACAACATAATAATGTTCTAACGTGGTAACATAATATTATAACATAATAGCATAAGGTAAGCTTTATCAGCAACAAAAATGTAGAAAAATCTAACAATGCATAAAAATCTCAGAGGCTTTGTGCAAATATATTCATCTGGAGGCTGACTTCACGAGATTGAGTGTGCCCTATTCATAGAATCAGCATAACTTGAAGAACTTTTGAGGCAACTTCTTCCTGAATACTGTGGAAATAAGTTCAGGCCCATTTTCCTCAGATTGGCAGGATTTGAGAACTTAACTGTTGGAAAGAAGAAGAAAAAGGTCCAAGTGCATTAATGGAAACTGGGCTAGAAGGACACTGGTCAACACAAAGTTGTTTATTCTCATTGTCCTTTGGTCTCTTGCTTATATTTCAGCAGGCGTTGAACAATCAGGTGAAGTTGCTTTAAATATGGATGATGAGCAGTCTGACCTGGCACTCTCTGCAATTTCACTGTCACTTCTGGGAAATAAATGGTGATTCTCTTAGTGTCAAATTAATCTTTGTGTTTGCAAACCCTTCCTAACTCATTCTGATAGCTAGTACAGAAGGAGTGAGGAAGAAGAATTTGGCAAGTAGTATTGTCAGCTGTAGCTGAGACTGCTCAGCTGTGAAGTGAGATCATGCTTAACCACCTTTGTATCCCACTGGTCTGGCTTAGCATCTGCTCGGGACTCACTGTCCCTTGGCTTTCTTCTGCAATAACTGCACGCTAATTATCAAAAAGAGCTGCTTCTCCCTGTGTAATGGTCACAGAGCATGTGCATTCCTGCAGTGACCTACAGCTGTTTGTTCTTTGTAGTCACTTAGTATTTAATCTTTTTATGGAAAGGGTAACTGGGTGGTGTGTTGCACTATAGGATTTTGGGAAGTCCATACAAATAACATCAGGGTCGAGTTCCCTTTCAAGATGTCATTGACTTCAGCCCAAACAAAAGCTGTGTTACCAGGTTATGATCATTTACACTGAACTTGTGGTGAATTTCCAGCATAAGTGCTATTCTACTTTTCTACTTTGCATATTTTAATCCCATATTTAGTTCTTATTGGCTTGATGAGTGTCATGGCTTTTAGCTGGGCCTCAAAGGGAACTTGGCCTAGTATACCAGTGTAATTGCTGGCAAGAGAAACCGTATTTTCACAGCACATCATTGCAAGATTTCATGACTAAATATTCACTTCTTCCGTGGTTAATAAAATGAAAGTTTTATTTAGCCCCATGTATTTAGAGAACTGATTCATGTCTGGCTTCAACTGCTGCCTGCAGTGGACAATACTAGTGAGTGCTTTGGTTTTGACGTGCACAATGTGACAGCTGCAGTAATGAATGAATGGAGCTGTTTAGGCTGCTTGAAAAGCTGCCTTTCATCTGAGGGAGGAGGTGAACAGCTAAAAGGAAATCTCTTTCAAGTTGATTCTCAGTGCAGAAATAAATCTCATGTGGGTGAATGGGAGGAAACAGACACCTACCTGAAAATCTAAGACTGTAAGTGAGATGTCACAGAAAGAAAAGCAGCAGCATCTACTCATATGCTTATCCATTAAGAGGAAAAAAAAAATGTGGGAGGGGGAAGTAAAGCCAGCAACCCTTCTGTGAAAGTTGTTTTTTAATGGTATCTTTAATCGTCATTCTAAAACTGTTGAAATTGCAACACAAAAAAGTTAAGAACTTGTTGTCTGTACATGTAGTAGTCATTCATCTGGGTTACATTGTTGTTATTAGTTGAGTTGGATGCAAGCTGGTGTCATGCAGTTGTGGAGTGGTGTGTGTGTGCCACAGCTGGAAAGAGGAGAGGCTGGCAGTAGCTCCTGTGAGGAGAGGAGAGGAGAGAAGGGCTTCGTGCTTCCTGATGATTTAATTCATTCAGAATCAAAACAAATACAGGCATCCACTGCTAGTCGGAAACCCCAAAGGAGGGTAGAATTGAAAATTGCAGTGTACAACAAGCTGCCTATGGATATATCCTTATATTTCTAGCTCTTTTTTTCTTGCTAATCCTTAGGAGCTTTTGCATTTGTATGGGATTAATATTTGTGGAGCAGATGAGCACAGGTTCCCCAAGTAAAAACATCTTTTCAGGGCACGTTACAAGCAATGTTCCTTCACTGCAGCTCATAGACTGTTTGAAGCTTCTGTTCTGGGCTATATTTTTCATCCAAGTGGGTAAGGCAACTGCATTGGGGTTTCTTTTGGTGAGTAAAGTTTTCCTGCTACAGACCAGCTTGAAATTTTGGCTCATTACAACTTAATGTAATATTTAAGCGCATGATACAGGAAGGAATAAAACACCCAAAGAATATATACTGCCATTGATGAAAAAAAAAAAAAAAAAAAAAAAGATAAATAAATAGAAATGCTTCAAAAGACTGAAGCTTTTATTTTTGATTTGTGGTTTGGGTTGTTTTGGGGAATTTTTTGAAACTATCAAAGCCTGTTTTGGATTTGTTTGCCAGGCCTGTTCTGGTTCTCTTAAGATGTGCATAGGATTTTGCTATCAGTGATAATGGCATGGAACTTTGAGCTCTCCTTATTGAGAGAATAGACACACAGTCTAACCTGCATTTCCATCTAGTCAGATGAGCTTAGGGGGTCTCACAAGATACCAAGATAATCCTTGGTGAGCTAAACAAACTAGCTGGTTCCTGTCTGGTGGATTTGTTTTTAGCTGAGGATGTGTTTAAGATTAAGACACATGAAATACTGAAGTGTCCATCAAGACTGATGCAGGTACTTCAGCTGTGAGCAAAGCCTACCACCTTGTCCTGGGTTATGGTGTGGAATGTATTCTATCACTATCTTCACGAACTGATAAATCCAATTGTTGGAGCAGTGCTCTTCCCAAACCCCCTGAGCTATTTTCTGTTAATGGCCCATCAATGCCTTGCCCATGACTCATAGATAACTCCCTCTGGGAGCTATCTCTCTTTAATGGGCCATCAAGGACCTCCCGTATGAC
>VZUI01030389.1:0-21004 GCA_013401135.1 Cettia cetti | reverse complement strand
AAAAAAAAAAAAAAAAAAAAAAAAAAAAAAAAGCAGCTCAATATAAATTAGGAGAAAGATCCTGGGATGGAAGAGAAAGCACAGAAATTGTTTGGGAAAGAGAGGTGGGCATAATTTTGAATAAAAAATTAGCACAACATATTTCATTTAATCACAGAAATGTCTTACAGCAAGCTATAGAATACTACCAATAAAGACCATGTTAAGTGTAGCTCAACATACCTTTTTTTTTGAAATGTTTAGGTAACTTCCAATAACTTTTGCCATTTTCTGTCTGCTGCCTTGGTCAGACAACATGGCTGTGAAACAGTCCAATGCCTGTCAAGGGGAAAACCAATTTCTTGAAAACTATTTTTGTATGATTTTATCTGACAAACACCATCTTAATCTAAATGAACCCAAATCAAATCCAACCATTGTAAATAAAACTATTTCACTATCCTCTGATTGAGTCAAACAACAGAGTTCAGAAAGATAAAGTAAGAACTTCTAAACTCTGTAATGTAGTAGGTTTATACCAAATATGAAAACTTTTCAGTGCCAGTCACAAAAGCCATTTTTAGACAAACGGACCAAAATGGACAAGGAAGTAACATAAATTATAAGATTGCACATCTCTAAACTGCCTCTGACAGATGCACACCCAAAAAGTTCCCAACCTATACTGTAAACTGATGAACATGTAAGTAGAAAAGCAGCCCCATATTACAGGAAAAAGAAAGGTCTCAGCCATATGCAATCCCAGCTGGTACCAGTTAAATTTATTTTGCACCATGCTGTTTTAGCACCTTACTGCAAACAACTTTCCTAGTAGCAACAAAAGCTTCTGATCAGAGAGATCACAAACACTTCAACTACAGTCCAATTCCTTCAAACAGAACCGAACAAATTCCCATCTCACATTCCCAAAGAGAGAATTTTGTGAAAAAATTACAGAATCTAGGATTAAGTGGATCAATTTCTGGATTAAATACAGCACCTCCTGAAAAATATTCACTGCTGTGGTTGAAGAATTACTGTCAAACTTGTAAGCAATCCTGCTGCACCAATTCAGTAGGTCTCTAAAAAGAAGAACAAAAAGATTTGATACCAACATGCCAAAATACACAGCACCCTCTTTCATGTTCAACTTCAGTCACAACATCATCTTCTGACACTTGCACGTGTAGTTGTTGTGCAAGTTGTACACGGGAAGACACAAAGAGGATGATAATTCTGAGGAGCAGCTGAGCACAAAGACCAACATTGCTTATAAACAGATAATACATACTCCATTAAATCATAAGGTAACTGTAAAATTCAAAGGTATTAAAGAATCCAGAAAGATATAAACCCCCATGTTTTCTTTCAAGATACAGATTCCTTACCAACAACAAGATTGTGCAAAAGGCAAGAAAAGCAAACTTTGTTCTTGAAAAAACTGATGTTCTTATGCTCCACAAAAATATCAGGTACTACCCACACTTAGCATTTACTAGCTATTTCACAAAGCACTACTTATTACAGAAATTCCAGATGAGTAAAACTGATATTTGGTAGGAGAGGAAAAAATAATTCAGCATCAAACTACATTTCATCACAGAATTTCTGAAATTAACAGTACATTACGGATACAGTTGTTTTCAGTCACCCAAAGTTATAATGCTGAAAGTGTTCAGCATGAAATAATCTAGATAATATCCTCAGCTACTGAAAACATTATCTTCTAGTTACTGAGAGAACATTATACAGCTCCTTTCAGTTCTTCCAGTACTGATCTCTTGTGTTAATAATAATGAAGAATAAATTCATATGGCCTGATGCCAACTGCATGAGCACTGCCTATGACAAAACCTACCCATTTCCCCACACCTCCCAAAAAGTAAGTATAGCAAAGAGGAAGTTTAAATAATCCAGAATGAGCTTCTTTAAATGATATAATTATATATTAATCATAATTTTAAAATAAAAAAGTATTTTCCAGTTTTTACAAAATTCACGTTTAATTATTCAAGCTTTCACCATTATTTTTTTAAAAATAAGGAACATTACGAAAATAAACCCTTCCATCTCTGTAGCTAGCTGATTTCCAATAAACATCTATGAAAAGACAACCTTAGAGATAGTTCTCTTCCTTCCAGATTTGGTTTCTTATGTTCTGATCTCGATTCTGATGCTGCTTCTGGCACATGACTGGAGCCAGCAGCACTGTGCTCTGGTGCCTGATACTTGTCTCCTGCAAGGTCAATGAAAATGTCTAACAAGTGATCTGTCACAAGAGCAAGGTTGGGGTATCTATTTTGGAGGACCTGAAACCAGAAAAAAAAAAGAAAAAAATAATGAAACAAAACAACAAACCAACAAACCAATCCACGTTGGAAAGAAACCAACAGCACACCCCAGTTTTGACTGGGAGACGCTTCAATAGATATTTTTGTTAGCAAGCTACATAAAACTGCTCTCTTGCTATCTTTTATCTCAAGAAAAGAGAAATTATGACTTCTATGATACTGATTTTAATGCCAAAAATGAACTTTGCCAACTCATCTCAACTCCAATTTATTTAATACAATTGTACAAACACCAGCTGGAAGAACAAAGAGTACATTCAATCCTATCTGAACCCAAACCACGACCATACAACTTTACAAATGATTACAGAAGTCCTTACCCTCCCACCCTTCTTTTAATGACTAAATTCATTTGAGCATTCAAATTGTCTATTTGCTGTGCTGACAAGGGCACGTTAAGGGTATAATTTTTCTTTTGTAATTTCCTTTCAGCTCCATTTTCTCCACTAAAGCTTGCCAACCAAAATATTGCTTTTCCCAGATACAGGCCAGGAAAACTGGTCCTACCCTGGCAGACTGACTTTTAAGATTAAGGATAAGAACATGAGGCTGTTTTCAAGGCAAGCAGGTGGGTGCTCTCTAACTTTGTCTCTTTCATTGTGGAATCTTAGTGCTTAATTAATATATTTTTGTGACTTAAGCTACAAAGTTGCAGAAAAAGAAACTAGTGGCAAGCAACACAGCTAACACTCAAGTCTTGTTATTTCATAAGTTGATAGTTGTTCTTGCCCCATTCCTAACAACTAGCTGACAAACAAGAAAAAAAACACACAGATATTTAAGGCCACCTATAATTGTGCTGGCTGCTGATCGAGTCCAAAGAAGTGAATGAATTCTACTGAAAAAGCTATCTTCTCCATTCTAGAAAATTCAGAAATTTCTCATCAATTCTTCTGCTAGATATTATTCACTACCTTTTCCCTCAGCCTTTTAGAATCAGATCCTGTTTTGAGCTCTGCATCACAAGGAGAATGCCAGAGAATTCTATTTTCATATGAGCCCTGGGCAGCTTTAATCTTCTGAACAACTATACAAAGCAAACACCTCCCAGAGATGCTAACAAAAGAAAGACGTTAATAGAAGCAATTATTTTCAACTGATAACTGACCAACTCAAAGCTTAGAACTCAGAATTAGAGAAAGCTCAATTTTCTTTTTTGCTATATCTCTGCTCTCAAGTTTCTGTGGGGTAATAAGCGGAAAAGTAACTTGATTCTTAGACCCACACAAAGCACAATTGTGTCTGTCAAGGCAAGTTCCAGGAATCTTTGTTCAATTTGCTTCGAATTTTCCTGACAAACCGTCTGTTTACTTCAAAATTGGCAGCACAAAGCTGAAATTGTAAGGGTCTATTGTAGAACTTAAAGATAAAATAAGGATTCAATTAACTACTGAAAAACATTACCCTAAGCTGAAACAATTATTCACATGCCAAAATGGAGCAATACACCCCCATACCTCCTTGAGTTCTGCTTTGCTCATGTTATCCAGATGTATTTTGGTCCAGTATTTGTCCAGAAGAGCAGCATGGCAGCTTTGCTGCCTGTACCAACCTCCACCACAGCTGAATATCCTAAATCGAAACAACAATGAAGAAATGCAGCATGTGGAGTGTGGCTAACGAATTCAGTATTTTCAGTGAATTTATGTGCATCAAAGAACATGTTACATAGAGCTGCTACAGCATAATGCAACAGGCATAAATGACATTGTTTGTCACTGTACTGTCATGCACCCCACCTTGCCTATCCATGCTTTCCAAGTTACTTGTTATCACAGTGGGGTTTTTTTCTATATGGCAAAATCACCATAGAGATACTTGCAGAAAGACTTAACTTCCTGTCACTTGGCAATCAGAACCAACATACAGAATCCTTTGTAAAAGGAGAAACCTGACAGAAGTGGCCTGTGAAATACCTTAAAGGACTTGTGATCTTATTCCAGAGATGCAGGGAAAGCATCTTCAGCCCTGACCCCTCCACAGTTTTTCACAATTATTCTTTCTCATTCTCCAGACTCAGCTCTTTCCATCACATATTTAATTTCCTTTGTTCTTTTACTACAGAAATAACTATTCAACCATGTGTTTCTACCCACTGTAGAAGTATCCTTGCAGATGCAAAGCATTAGATTTGGGGTTGCGGTTTGGCTTTTGTTTTCTGGTGGGTTTTTGTTAAATTTTTTCTTCTTGGTTGTATTGTGTTTGGTATCAATTGTTAAATACTTTTTCCCAGCTGTAAACTGCAACAGATTTACAGAATCCACTCAAACAAGCCTAATGAAAATTATAATTTGCTGCTATACAAACTGTTCACTGATGTGCTGGTTTTGGCTGGGATAGAGTTAAGTTTCTTCACAGTAGCTGGTGTGGGGCTGTGTTTTGTATTTGTGACCAAAACAGTGCTGAAAATACAGAGATATCTTAGTTACCCCCAAGCAGGGCTTCCAGAGAGGCAAGGCCTTTCGTGCTGCTCAGAAAAGCACCAGCATCACCCCAGCAGAGGAGGGTGAGGGTACACAGGGAGCTGGGAAGGCCAGGACAGCTGATCCCAACTAACCACAAGGATATTCCATATCAGATGGGGTCATGCCTAGCATAAAGCTGTGGGAAGAAGAAGGAAGGGTGGGGATGCTCGGAGTGACAGCGTTTTGTCTCTTTGTGTGGAAACCTTTTGCTTTACCTAAAGTCTATCTCAACCCATGATTTTTCCCAGTTTTACTCTTCCAGTTCTCTCCCCCATCCTGCTGCAGGTGAGTGAGCAAGTGCCTGTGTGGTGTTAGTTGCTACCTGAGGTTCAACCATGACAGCTATGCACACAGAAATAAGAACTCTTAGGAAATTAGGCTATCAAAGGACTTGAAAACAAAAACTCAATTCCAGAAAAAATAGATCGGAAGAACAAATCCATAGAAGTAAGATAAAAGCAGGAAAATCTGTTAAAGGCTTTGAAATAAACTACAAAACATTTGAAAACCATGTAACTGCCATTCCCCATATAGACCTCTTAACATTTAACCTTGATACAATGTCATCCTATACAAAAAGTCATTTCATCTGAGGCAGGAGCCACTACTACAGTGAAACAATCAGGCAGAGTGTATCTTTTTCTAGTTAGAAAACACTACAAATACCTGTATTGAATCAAGATTTTCATAACTATCAATAATAAATCTTTTTCACACAGTAATTCCTAAGAGAGGTATTTTGTCTTGGTGATGGGTTGGTTTTGTAGGGTTCCTCCCAGCAAGTTTTCATTCCTTCAGCCTTGTTGAAGCGATTTTTCTGTACAAAGATTGGGATTTACCCCAAGGCGGCTTTCAAGTGAAAAAAAATATAATTTCACAGTTTCTGTGACTTATATTGCTTGTAAACTGGAAATTGCTAAAACACTCCTACACAAGTACCTTGTATGAAAAAGTACCTTGGACTTAAAAAAAGGACACCCATGTTCTCAATCTCATGTAAGTTTACAAACCTACCTCCTGGTTGCAAAAAATTGGAATCCTGGTGCTACTTTTAAACAGTCACCACGACCAGGAATCAGTAATTGTCTTTTCTCCAAAAGAGGAATCAGCACAGAGATCTGGAGAGAAAAAGAAAAATAATAAAACTTTTTTTTCTGGTCACACTAACAGACAGTACAACCACCCACACTTTTTTCACACTTGAACTGCTGTAGCAATGCCACTGAGCACCCTTACATTGCCAACAACTACTATTCACAGAGATACACTTCCAAGTGATGCTAACAGGAATTGCAGAGCTCCCAACAATTTTAATTAGCAGTGGAAGTCAAATTTAATGATAAGGGTATTCAAATTTAATGATAAGAGAATGGAAACTACAGCCTTCACACTGCAAGTCCAAATCAAAATTATTTATTTTTAAATTATCAAATTATTAGACACATTCAGATCAGAAGCTTTGTTTTGTTTATCTGCCTGACAAAGACGACCTGTGTCTCAAAAATGTCATTCTCAAACATCAACCTTTTTCACTGTATACACTGCTACCCCAGGAAAGTTTGGTGTTTATTTAAAGAATCTACCCTTCCCTGGGTAAGGACAGTATTGATGGTGGAAAGAAAGAAGGGAGGTATAACCACACAAACCCCTCAGCACAGAAGGAGGCACACAGAGATCCTTTGATATAGAGAAAGCAGGTATGATGCCTGCAGGGAGGACCTCAAGAAAGGAATTTGATGAATGCAGGATACTATTCAGGGCATGCTCATCATGAGTGCAATGAGTTGAGTTCACAGAAGCAAATAAGTGCACGACCCCCTAGCAGTGGGCTGTCTGTACATACAAGCAGTATTCATTTGATTTCTTATAAATTTTATATTTCTACATCAGAAGCCTAGAACCTAATAAACAAACTGACAGGTTATTCAGTCAAACAAAGGATGCTTTATGGAACAGATATGAAAGGAAACAACCAGCAGAATATCCAGCAGGCCTATGCAGCGAAGCATCTTTATCACACCATTCTTGCAAATTACTTGTTTTCAGTAGCCATTACTTCAAAAGGCAAGGATGACTGACTAACTAGTTGTTCTGGAGGCAAAAAGCCAGGAAATCAGTTAAAACTTATAATGCTTAGTGCAACAGCACATTTCTAATATGTAAGAAATGTATAAGAAAAAGTATGTGGAAGGAAAAAAAAAGCCCCACACAACAAAATACACACAAAAAAACCTTATTAACTGCACCAGCCTCATACATCAACAAAATTCTGTGGTGTTTAGGGCCACATTTGGTTTCAAACATCAAAACATTATTAAATAGGCACATTATCAGAGACATTATCAGTGTCAATTCGAGTTTTCAGAGTGAAACCTGGCATCAGTGTCAGGGTCACGACTACTCTGTAACAAAGAAAAAACCTAATCATGTGTGCAAATATGTGAACAAAGGTGAATTCTTTCTAACCCATTCCAAAGGAGCAGCATTTTCAGTGTGCTGCTACAGAACCCTGGTGATCAGACTCCCAAAACTGCCATCGTGGGCATTAAGATCAGTACCTTAAAGCAAACATAAAGCTACATACCACATCCAGGGGAGCATAATCGATATCTTCCAGAAGGATCCAGTGACCTCTGGTAACAGCTTGTGTCAAGGTGCCAGGCTGCCACACAAACTCCCCTGGTACATCTGTGCATCGATACATCCCCAGCAGGGTCTGTGGCAGAAACAATCAGCACATCAGAGACCTGGGCATCACCTCCCCAGAGGAAAGGATGGCAAATGCAACCAAAGTTGGGACAGAAGTGACACTTAGCCTCCACCTTACTAAACAATCTGTCTAGCAATGTGCCCAGCATTGCACTTTTTTTAATTAAGAAGAAAAGTTTCCCGCCTCCAGTGGCAATTTAACTGAATCTTAATAATTAAATCAGGTAAATGGAAGGCAATTTATGAGCTGTGCCACCATAATTTACAAGCAATCTAAACTGACACAAAAAACTGTCTTGGGTCACACCAAACTTTAGTTTATGTTTTTGAAAAGTCTGTGACTAAACAGAACAATAAAGGAAGTTATTCAAAGGTAAAATCCAGTCAAAGCCCTGCTCTTCTCTCAAATTGTAACTTCAATATTTAAGCATTGCTTTAAAAATCGAGTTTGTGTTTTTACTGTTATGTATTTTATACCTTGAACTTCATCATATTTTTTTAAATATGATGACCTTAGTCTTGTGTATGAGAAGATACAGTTGTAAGATGGTCAAACAAGGTGTTCCATGCAAGCAAAGAAGGTGCTTATGCATGCTAGCAAAAACCTTCTGGTAACTTCTGGTAGATACTAACCACCTTCAAAAACTAAAAATAAATTGTGCCAAACAACATAACTCAAGCTCCAAATTTCTATATGCAAAACAGAAAGTACATGAAATTATCTACAGCTAGAGCTTAATCATTATTATGTAACTGCAAGTCACCTTAACATCCCAGCATCTTACTTTATCTCACCTTCATCACAAAAAAGGCAGCAGATTAAACTGACATTAGCTCCCTTAAAGTTAAATAAAAGTGTTCGTACCACCTTTGGCACCACAATCCTGCTTTTTCCAATATAAATCAATTTTTTTAAAATTTAAAAAAAGAAAATCAATAGAGCTCTTTCACATAGAAAGACCCTGATAAAACATAATTTCAATGATTCTGGCTCAGCACAATTATGCAAGGAATTTAAAACTACTGGAAAATAAGTTATTTTTCTTGTTTATTTATTCATTCTCATCAATATTAAGATCGGTACTTAAGAGTTGGGCACTGTAGGGTCCTTGAGTGAAAACATTATATTATTAGAAGATTAAATCCATGCTTTAAGTTATGTCTCATGATCCAAACATAAAACAAATCCATCAGTTACCTTACTATCAGTTTGATCTCCAAGCTGAACTTTCAAAATATGAGGAGGTTTTGCTCTTCCTGTAACAGCTGCTAAATACTCAATTAAAGAAGTTTTGCCACATCCTATTGGTCCTTCTAATAAAACAGGAGTCTGATATGCTACAGCAATAGCAAGGTTTTGAAGATTTGTGAAGGCAGATTCAACCAAAACAAAACTGCCGGTGTTATTTTCCTGTTCAAACATAAAATTTGGGTTATTACACTGAAATTAGTTTTCATAGAGTTGTAGAACAGAACAATTAGGAAAGTGAGTCTAACAACAAGAAAAATTTTGGGCTTCAGATCTGCATATCAAATAAAATAAAGGAGTCTAAAGTTGTATTTATTGACAGATATTAAAATAGATTTCATCCAAAACCTATTATAGGTGGAACACTTAATAAAAAGTATACATACAGCTTGATCCCAAGGGGAATTCACACTAAGTTGTCAGTACAGGCACAGTAACTATTCAGTCATAACTCATGCCAATCAAATACAATTTGCAATAAGAGTGAAATTAAGTCATCAGAATGGATCCAAATCACAGGACAAATCAAAGAGTCGTTGCATTTATATGATGCAAATATGAATATTAAATGTATGAATGTGAGTATTTACTTCTTTCTATAGAGGCCAAAGTATAAGATTATTAAACTCAGTGACTGAAAAAAAAAGGTATATCCAATAACGTTTTCATTTTATTCAAATTTTAATTAATTCAGTTTATTGAATGGTAATTAATCAATGCTACAAACAGTCTCCAAATGTTCGGACTCTTACAATCACTTACATATCTATATATGGAAAAAAAATTAGTGCTTTGTGCCAAAAGGCTCAGAGGAAAGAAATCAGAGCATTGAAACAAGTGTCTTGTACTTAAGTCTGACCTTCTTTTCAGATATAGCTTGATGTACTTCTCTGGAAAAAAGAGAACCTGCTTCCCCTCACAGTTTGCTCCTACGTCTTCACCAGACCTCCTAAGCTGTCACTAGAACCTCCCTATTGTAACTGGAACTACACTGTAGACCAGGTCAGTGGAATACCTGTAGCTATTAAAAAAAATAAAAGCATTCCTTTCAGGGAAGTTCTCTCTTCCCTCAGAGATAAAGAGTATTCTTTCAGTAATCCAGTTTATAGCACAGCCTGGCTTCAGCACAGCTGCAGCAGCAGTGATGCTGCCAAGGGAGTAAGAATCCTTCTGAAACAGCTTTACAGTTTCCCCTGCTACAGTGAATTCCAAACCACTCTCTCAATCCTATAAAAAAAATCCCAAAAGGTCAGAAAACAGTGAATTCAAAAAACAAAAACAGGGAGGAAAAACAGGGTGGGGGAAGAGGAATTTGGAGGGAAAATCCTCTTTCCTTGCTTCAGCTACTGAAACAATTCTGGACACATTTCTTTGTCCTGCTGTAGATCACTGTTACAAAATTAAACGAAAGAACTCATCTAAGAGCTAAAACTTGTACCTAAAGGAGAAAACCAGCCAGGAATACTGAATGTAGCTACAAAGAGAGATGTGAACATCTTAATTTAAATAGCAATTTAGAAGAAAAAAAGTTAAATACTGTTTAAAAACGTTTATGCCTTCAATGGGCTTCCCAAAACTGTAAGGCACTATAGTCTGCATTACACTTGTCTCAAGTGGTGACAGTAAATTCTTGCTCACTTCCTTTCCCCTTTCTCTCCTTCTGGAAGAGTTTAAACTGCAGCCTTGTTTTCTTTTCAGAGAAGAACTGGGCATGTGTTTGGAGAAAGGCTGCATATAAGATGCCTGTATAGCACAAAACCCCCTATGTCAGGCAGGTAAAAGCAACTGTCCCAGATCCTGGCTTTAGTCAGCTATGGATTGTCACCCTAACTGAGACTGGAGTTACTATGTAAGGCTGAACACTCTTTTGTAGCATGTTTGTACAAACTGCTACATGAAGGTAAAATGAACAGCACTATTGCTTCCTCAGTGCTTCACTCCACTGCAAAGCTTCTTTGTGGTGCCTGTATTATGCAACACTAGTTTACAGCACACACTGAGAAAGATACACACCTTACCCACAGGACTCAATATCATCTAATCAGGAAATAAAGTCAGTTCACTGTACTTAGAAATTCCTAAAACAAAAATGTACTGATTTAACTGTGGCTTACATACCTGCTCTTCAGAAACATGCCGTAGTCTAGGCAGCACAATGCCACAGACAGCTACTACACGTGGAGAGAGGTCGCCCGACACAACATGTCCTTGTGTGTAGTGCTGTTCTTTCTCCTTTTGCCAAAACGAGGAGTCTGGATTAGCCAAAACTAAGGCTTTTTCCACATTCTGCAGCTGAGATTCTTCTAGCAACCTGTGAAACTCATGTTTATTAATTCAGCTGAAAGCCATCAAGAAAAACAGTGTTCAACATTTTAGAAGTCCTTACTTCAGTCTGAAATGTATCAGCTCCTCAGGATTGAATATCTTCTTCAGGAAAGATAATTTATGCTCATCATTCATGCATGTAACCAGCGCAAGACAGTTTGAAGTATACCTAAAAATTACATTTAGAACAAAATATGTCAGAACAGTTTTAAGAAATGTAGTTCCACAACTGTCAATTGCATACCAAAACATCAAGTTTGGAAAAGTGTGCAGAAGATTTTGTTCATAGAAATTATTTTAGCACTATCTTAACGTTCTTTCAGATTAGACAAATATCTCAGTACTGAGGAAAGCAATTCTATCATGGCAGTTTTAATTTATACACCAATTAGCTACCATTTCTCTGAAGAACTGTATTATCAGCAGAAATATAGTAAACGAATGCACTTTCCTAAGTAAATGATGGTTAACATATGAGACAAGGAAAATGAAGTCATCTTTGCCCAATTTCTTTTCTCCTACCATTTCCCTTCCAAAATTGCATTTCATGCTATTTCTAAATTAAACTTAATGCAATGAAATCAATTCTGAGTGCCCTCCTAAGTCGTGACAACATAAAGCTGTCTTGCAACAAAGGAATGTTTAATACAAATCATAAACCAGTTTTCATTCATTATAATGTTGTTTTTCACTTCCAAGAACAAAGTTTTCAATAAGCGTGATGCAGGGGAAGGAAAAGTAGGCAGATTGTTTCAGGACAAGCGTTTAAAAGTCAGCTCATTCACTTACTTAAGACTACTAGCTGAACACCAGGTAAACCAATTCTAGTCAAAGAATTACAAATTCTATCTCTTTTTCTGACACTAACTAAGTAATTTTGAAGAGCTTCATAAATGACTGATAGATTTGACAACACTCTTGGTTCTGCTCTTCCTAAATCATACACTTAAATTATGTGTTACCAATCTGAATTTATGTTTTAAGAAGTGAAGCCTGTTAAACATCTTTTTTAAAATAAAAGGCATTATCCCTAATACTACTGACATAAATAAGGTAGAGCATGTGATTAGGCTGAAGTCCTGCAGGCAGACACCTAACATGAAAGACTTGACCAAAATCTCACACAAAACCTGTAACAAAGCCAATATGAAGCACAGCTTAAATACTTAAGTTTTACAACTGCTGAGAAATCTACACACAAACAATTGAAAAAAGAACCATCTTGGGCAAACTAAAATTATTTGGAAATATAATCTAGACCATAGTTTTAAGCACTACTAAGAGTTTGCCTAAAATTCACTTAGTGATAGATCAAGATAGCTTTCCAAAGGTCAGTTAAGAAGTACAAGTACAGATACCCTTGGTATGGATTCCTGGTATTATTTGAAGATGCTTTCTATCGCATGTGAACATTGTTAATTACAATTCAAGATACATATACACCTATTCAGTGAAGAAGATTTGGAGGTTTTAACTTACCAACGGACTAAAGTGTCATGACTCCTTAGGAGTGGAATACACACGCTCCAGTCCCATAGTTCCCGCAAAACAGACGGCTCCTTTTGTAAAAATCTGTAGGCAGCCTCCATGAGGTCCCGTAACTTCATTCGTCTGCGCCCGTATCGGACTGTGTTTGCATCTGAGCTCTCCAGGAAAAGCCTCTGGAAAACTGGTGATGTAGTTTGAAAGTATCTTAAAGCAAATCTTTAGAAGAGAGAGAGAGGAGATGGAACACAGATACGTGAGTCAGAAGAAAGAAAAACAGACACTAATAAAAATGTCACGGCACAGGTTCTAAGACAGTAATTGATGGTACTAAGAACTAAGGCCTATAATTAACTTTGTCCACATGGGGAAAGAACCATTTCAGCAATCAGCTGGCAACAGACACTTTACCTTACTAGAAATCATTAATTATCAAAGGGAAATAGTACCGCCTTTGGTGAAAACTCTTTGATTGCTCTTGTTTACTGAAAAAGTAATACTGATTCCTGCTTATGTAACTTTATCGGCGTAGAGGTCTAATACTAAACTCAGAGATTTTGGTTGTGAACTATTTTCATGGTAGCTATTTTGCTTTTCTGTGAATTACAGATGAAAGCCAAATTGCATCTTAAAACACGATTTAATTAAAACAAACTGTGTTTGAGACTTGCTTTTACTTAATAATTACTTAAGTTCAAAACACATTTGTTATTGTGGGAGACAATTCAAATCCTGCCACTGCCTCTCTTCACCAAGGAACACTGACAAGCACATACTGCTTGGACAAAGCGTTAACTGGAATGTCAATAGTTAAAGACTCAAACAATTGGCCATTTGCAAAAGCAGCAGGGCTTTGCTGAGGATATGCAGAGTCACAGCCCAGGGACAGAGGGGGTGAGCACAAACCACCAATCACCAGGGGCTACAAGCTGGGGTTTGGGCCACATCTGGAAGAGACCAGTAGGATGCAAATCCAGCAAGGTAGGATAATGCTTTTTATCATGACAATATCCTCCCTTACAAAAGTGGCTCAGGTGTGAAAACTCCCCTCGGGGGAAGTACTGGGACATGCACACTGAAGGTTTTCATCTCTTCTGATGGAGCATAACAGGCACAACTATGTTAGAGGCAGGTGTTGTGTCTTAGGAGGAGTCATGAATCAACGACCCCCGAAGTACCCCCAGATTCACTTTTAGGAACTTCCACTAGAGAACTAGTCATGATCCACAGTGTCATAATACAGCATAAAATCTCCCCCCAACAGGAAGGGTACCTGGACACTTCCACTTGACCCTGAGTGTTTGTTAAACCAACAAATTTTGTGTTCCCTGGGCTTCCCCCACCTCCAGATGGATCAGCACTTCGACCATCACTTGGACCAATGGACACTGAAACTGCAACAACCAAGCCTTGCTGCTGGATCTATGGGTAGTGAGATCTTTCTATTCTTATCTGCTTTCTTTCTTTTCCCTTATACATTCTCTTAAGTGTTATGTTTTATGCTTATATAGTTATATTTCTACAGATAATAATCAAAACAGCTACATATCTCCTTTCCATTGCAACCAAGTTGTTCTAAAATAAACAACATATATATATATAAAAACACCAGTGAGTCAGTGTCCCTCTCTCTAATCCATCAAAAGGGATCCATTAACAAGAACCTGAGTTACCCTGCCTTCAGAGGCAGGCTGTAACACTTCTTAAGTTCAAACACTGACATATCATTACTCACGGCAAAACATCAGGGTGGCCAGCAACCAGCTTGCTCATTGCTACACACAGCCTTTCATGCCGATCATGGTTGATTTGGCCACCAGCTTTAATAGCTTCTGCATTTCTTTCCAACAAATCCAGCAGGATGGGCCGAAACTGACGGCCGATCAATAGAGTACATTCTTTATCCAGCAATAACTGCGCTAAAGTATTGAGGATACACTGACGATCCTGCTGAGTCCAAGCCTAAAGGAATGGGAAGTGAAAACAAGTTAAATGAAAAATTATTTTGACTTTTAACTTCAGAACTATTCATGCAGAAGTCAGAGTGAATTTTACAGGAACAAATAGTTCAAAACCAGAATAGAGTCCAAAATCCCAAAACAAGTACTCAATTGACATAGTTCTCCGTATTAAAAAAAAAAAATTATAATACAGAATGAGTAAGATGCAGAATGATACGAACTGTAATAGTAATTACAGAGTAGTCCCAAAATCCTAAATTATACTTTACAACTGAAAGATAAAGCAATTTGTAATTTTCTTATTTTAAGAAAAAGATTGGGAAAATGTTGAAACAACTAATACATCTTTCTTCCTAGAATTTCCATTGATCTTAACAGCTTGGTCTCATGAGAGCTCCAAAACATTTAAGAATTTGAGTTCTTAAGTTTAAGTTGCCTCATGTTCACTATTCCTTTACAAAAAAGCAGCATTCAATCAGTTATTATCACAGCCTTTTTTTCATAGTTCTGACAAGAATTACAGCGAGCAATGCTCTTAACAAGAAGCAGCTTGTATCTGCAGTTTTGAAGTTGAAATTCTTTTTCTTTTTACACTCTTGTACAAAAATGGTCATTCAGTTCTTTAAAATACAAGGAAAACATATTCACATCTGCTAGAAGAAAAAAAAACCAAAAACACAAACCAATGCACCTTAAGCTCACATCTCCCTTACCTAGCCCCCCAGCCCTCCTAACTTTGTTACTGAAGAGTGACCCATTTCCTGTGTCTTACCCTTACATTTCTCTGCTCTTTGAGCTCCTGTTACTTACTACCCAAGCATCTCTCCACTTCCATGATGTTTAACACATAGTGCAGTATAAGTAATTTTGAAAATCAGGATTATGAATTTGCACTGTGGAGATTTTGCTCTTAACATGTATGCTCCATGCTCCCCTCCCTCACTGAGTGAACCCTTCACCATGCTCAAGACAGAAATATTCTGTAATTCAGGTAGTCTCTTGTTTCAGCACCACATGCAGTCAGTTCCTGCTTCTCCTTAGAAGTTAGTTACTGGGGTATGACCTGTTCCTGGTCTCACAGATGGGATGGTTTCACTGTTACAAGAGTGCAGCCTCCTGTCCACACCTTTCTAGAACACCTGTTCAAGTTCCTCGGCCTCCTGAATTTGAAAAGACATTCATCCCCATACAGCATTAAGAAGCCTGGGAAACTGAGGTATATACACTACAAATATCAAAGCCATCACATTAATTGCAAGCAGTTTCTTACAGGCCTCGCATTTGCTTTTACAGAACATAAGTTAATCGGCCTCTCATCTATCACAGCAGCATCAAAAATAATTTTAAAAATGGGGCAAGGCCCTGTTCATTACAGGGAATCAGATTTTGAGTGTCAAAATGACTGATAAGCAGTTTAAAGGCAGAATGGCTCAAAAGAACCAGAAAGAAACTCCACCAGAAAAATACAAAATACCCCCAGTTTTCAAATCAATTGCATTTTTGGCTACCCAAACAAGACACAACAGGGTGTTTAATTTAGTAACCAGAGCTTTGAATATCAAATAAAGCCACTTAACAATAAAATAACAAATAATGTGACTGACTCAGTAAAATTCCATATTTGCATGTCTACTGTACAACAAATTCATGCCATTAGTAATTTCATGAGAAGAAGCAGTTTTTTAATCATTGTGTGCAATACCCTTAGGACATATAAAGCTCTTCAAAAATTACAATGGCAACATTCACATTCCACAAAGAGACTGTCTATCTGGTTTCAGAACCTAAATTAAAAATTTTATGGAAAAGCAGAATACTGTCAGAGGGCACTTTTTTTAACTAAACATGGTTTCATGAAATACCAACTTTCTTAACCAATAGCAACAGACAGCTGATCTGAAAGCGTCCAAGTCTGGGATAGTAAATCTGCATCTGTGGTTCCAAACAGCTGCTTTACAAAAGCATCACAAAAGACTGTGCCTCCAAACACAGAACACATACACAAACTGTCTATTATTAATAAGACACATGACGCAGACACACAGCTAGGATTGAGACCCGCAGTCAGACACAATCCCAGTTGCTGCTACAGCAGCAGGATGCACATCTCCATTCCAACTTGCAGAGTATGTTTGCTTAGTGCACACAAGGAACAGAAGTCTTTAATTATACCTAGCTCATTCCAAACCCTAAATCCATAAAAGGAAGGATCACAGCAGCCAGCAAGCTGGTACCATGTGAAATCCACATTTCTGCTCAGGACGCACAGGTTACACCAGACACAGATTTAACACCGGGATACTCTGAAAGAGCTGGAGGGCATGAGGGCCACACACGGGAGATCTTTCTTCCCATCCAACACATGAACTCACTTTCTCATCTCTGTTCCCTCACAAAACAGCTGTATCACTGTGCAGCAACCAAGATAGCAAAAATATCCAAATTAATCCTTCTTACAAAGTCTTACACTGGATGGGAAAGTTGAATAAATTTTTCAAATCAGCATTCCTACTGGGCTCAAGATAAGAGAAGCAACACAAATGTGTGGCTTGGCCTTGGGAAGAGGCTAGAACAGAACACGTTGCACCATTCTTTTTGGCAGCTGTTCAGTTCAGCAAGATAAACCAAAACACGAGTCCGCACTCTTCCTATAACTCACACACTTCCAAGGGGAAAAAACAAAGCAGGGGCAATAGGCAGTCTCACAGGGAGCACAAGCTGGAACTTCCTAAACTTCCTCCAACTTATCTTTGACAAAGTTGGACAGATCTCTCCCACACAAGAGAGGATGCAAGCAAGAAGTTTCTTGTTGACTTTGTATCATTGACATACCCTGTGCCAAAAATGACAGCTCTGCAAAAACTAGCAGAAGATGACAGTACAGCCCAAGGTGGAAGCCGAACTGCAACATACCTTCCCCTATTTCTAATGCTACACAATGTAAAGTCTAACTAATATTTCAAATAAAATGCTGAAGCCACATTTTAGTATGAAAAAAACTCTGCCTTAGTTGCCAGAGTGTCAGTATATTTTTCTGACAGACAATAGGTAACTGTGTGAATTTGAGACCACTGGGTCACCTCCTTTTTCCTACATTTATTAGCATAAAGGAATAAAGGCATTTCTCAACATCAAATGCTAAGACTGAAGGACTCTGAATAAATGCATGGAATTATTATTAAAACAACTTTTACTGCTACCTAGAAAAATGAAATGCAAAATGAAGGATGTCAAGATAAGCCACCAACAAATTAAAGACAAAATCAAGAATGGTGTGGTCAAGATCTCCTGTCCACTTAGAATAGAAGAAATATCCACTAAATAGAAGAAATATCCAAAGGGGTCAGGTTCGATACATATCTTTCCATATAAGCACAGTGGTAGATGCAAAAGACAGAAACAAGTACAGATGTTTTTGCATTTAAGTTCCATTCCTAGAAGTGTTTTAACCTTCACAGTGATTAACTTCTCTACTGAAATTACACGATCACAGGCAACCAAAATACATACATTTGCAAAAAATTCACATTTGGAATCCTATGCAGGAATACTTTCTGGCAGACCTTTGATAACTCAGAGCCAAAAGCACATTCCAGCAGTTTGTGGAAACCTACTGCTTCGGTTTGCTTAAATTATTCAAAAAATGTAAGTGGGGAACAAAGACTTGTTTAGAGAGCTTTTCATCCCTTCTTCCTCATTAAGAGCCCAGAAATTTGCTGTATCTTCGCAGAGTTCATAGTATATAAAAATACTTTACAAAAAAGGCTCAAATTCTATTACATACCAAAGCATGGGGAACAAAATCTTCCATGACCAAATGAACTGTCCCATACTATGAACCTCAAAAGACTGCTCCTAACTAAGCAGATGTGGGCAAGCTTCATTCCTTTATGGAATACTGCTGAAGAACTAAGTTGCCAGAAAGACACAACAAAGTTGTAGAGCAAAGAGAGGTCTAGATTTCCAGAATGCATGCTTCCTAGTTAATATACAAAGCAACTTGTAGGAAATTAAGTATTATGTTTAGAGATGAAGTTTGTTTACTGGCAAGACAAGGTTAAAATAATGCCAGAGCTGTAGTTTCCAAGCCTGGAAACAGCAATTCAGTTTTCAAAAGGATGTGTCATTGTGAAATAATGTGCTGCTTCAGACTCCCTCTATGCAATCACTCTTTTCCACCTAGCAAGGCTTTTAAACCTGAAGCATATCTCCAAACAGTCACCAAAAGGAAAGAGCACAGCGTCTTTCCCAATCTCGGACCTCGGTGACTCACTTCTGGTTCGCTGCTCCATCTGTCTGCTACAACTTGTACCCACATCATCCTCGTTTCTTTCCCAGCAGCAACTTTTTTTTCTTGAAAAGCAACGCTTCATCACTGCTTCCCTCCAATTAGCTTCCACTCAAGACAATAAATTCATGTCAATTTTACTCAGATCCTGTGATTTGCAGCGACAAAAGAAAGAGCCATCTCTCTACCAACAAAGAACCTTGAGCACCAGCACGAAAGCCTTCCCCAATCATAACTGAGACAGCAACTCAGACTGAAAGCCAATATTCTGAAAAAAATATGATACTTTGGACTTTTCATCATCAAACAACTGGAACATTTCCTAGACACTCAAAGAGAAATAGAGACTTTGAGCCCCAAAATGTGTACATATCTTAGGGACTTCAAAAGCTCTATCATGAAAAGCATTAATAAAACAATATCTGATGTGCTGCTAAGCCGTTACTACATGTCCTCAGGTATTTCAGAGAATGAAAGGAGATCGGCCTTAACTCTCCTAGAAACCAGGTGTGTTTTCAGAGCTAAGGCAGCCTAAGCATGAAAGTGACTATAGGTGCATGTTTCCAGCATCACTACAACCTGCGCGACTGTGATTAGAAAAACCCTCAAAGCAAAGCCAAGAAAATCCATGCCTCTTTTTTTCCACATGATGGCTTAAGATAATTAAACAGGACACGCAAAATAGCATCAGGGTAGGGACTAATTACTTTCTCAGTGCTTGATAACAAAATGCCACCTCTTGCTGTCACGCTTCCAGAATCACCTTAGGGGACATGGAAGGCATCGCAGATTTTAACTGCGGGACGAGGCGCAACAGAAAGGATACCAGGATACAAGAGGACCTTGTTCAGGGGCTTCACCTGCGCATCCCCGAAAGGGGCGAGGAGAGCAAGAAACAGCACCAAGGAGAGAGAGGGAGAGCGGGGATCAGCTCCCGCCGGCTGCCCGAGGGCCAGAGACGGCCGGGCGGGTCGGGCACACACAAAGGTGCCGGGAGGAGACGGCCGCACGGGGGAGGCAGAAGGGTGCGCTCCCTTCGCTCCACAGTGGCCACTACGAGACCCTCCCTGACGGAGGGAGAACGGACGCCCGGGGGCTGATACCCAGCGCCGCACCGCCCGCTCACCTGCTTCGCCAGGAATCTGCTCAGCTCCACGCCGCTCTTCTCGTTCCTGCGCGCCACCAGTTGCAGCGGCTCGGCCAGGCCGAAGCGCAGGTCCGCCGCCATCCTGCTGCTGCTCGCCCCGCGGCGGGGCAGAGCGGCAGGAGGGGCGCGGGGCTCGCAGCACGTGGGGCGCGCGGCGGACGCGGCACCACCAACTTCCGCTCTGCCGCCGTCACGGGAAGTGCGGCCGGCGCACCGCCCCGCCCTGCCGGACTACAGCTCCCGGCGTGCACCGCGCCGCCCCCCCTCTCCCGCCGCGGGCGCCGTCCGGGAGCGGAGCGAGGCTCTCCCGCTGGCTCTGGGCTTTGGAACCTCGCGAGTGTGGGGCCGCGTTTGTTACATTCGTGGCCTCCCTTGCTCTCTGCTTCCCGGAGAGCCATCTGCCGCTGCTGCCGCAGAACGCGACTGCCTGCGAGCCCTTTAAAACTGGGTCAGGGAGGCGGCCGAGGGCGGGCGGTGACGGACGCGGCAGCGGGTGGCCCCGGCTCGGGCTGCAGGAGCGTTACGCCCCCGGCGGCAGCCGTTCGCGGAGGCCGAGTGCGGCTGTCGGGCCGTAACGATGTCCCCGCAGGGGCTTGGCAGCGGGATCGCCGGCAGCAGCGGCCGCCGGGATTAAACCCTGGGCTTCCCGGGAGCACCGCCGTAGCAGCGGGGAACGGCATCAGGTGAGCGCGCGTGTGTCGTGCCGGGCAGCCTCCATCGGCCGCGGCATAGGCCTACGTGATTAGCGGTGGCCGTGAGCTCCGGCCCGGAGCAGGCGGCAGGCTCCCGGCTTGTCCCGCCGGGAGCAGCGCGCGATTTCCCGCGCTCGGGGCCCGGCCGGGATGGGGCCCGTCGTCGGGAAGGGGCGAGGGGGCGGGGCCCCGGGCGAGGGGGCGGGGCTCGGCCTCCTCGCGCGCCGCACTTTGGCGCCAACTGCTCGGGCTCGGGGGGTTGGGTTTGTGACGTCACGGCGGCGGATGCGCCGTGCGGCTGCGGCCGTTGGCTGGCTCGGCGCTGGCCCCGCCCCCCGCGCCCGGCCTGCGGC
>VZUI01030388.1:0-16765 GCA_013401135.1 Cettia cetti | reverse complement strand
CTGGTTCTGCGTGGTATCGTAGCTATAATTGTTATTGTTTGTTTGCATTGTTAGAAATACTAGTAAAGAACTGTTATCCCTATCCCGTAACTCTGCCTGAAAGCCCCCTTAATTTCTTAAATTATAATAATTTGGAGGGAGGGGATTTGGATTCCACATTTCCTAAGGAGGTCCTGCCCCTCCTTAGCAGATACCTGTCTTTCAAACCGAGACATCCTTCTACAGCTAAAATCTATTGATCCTTCCTGCCAACATGTACAAATGTATATATCGTATTTTACCTCGTTGTGTATTTCAGGTTGTCTGCATTATTAAACTAATCCAGTTTATGTTTATCCCATTCCTTTGTCAGGCTGGGTTGAGTGGCTGTTCAGTGGCTCTGGCATGTTGTTAAGTATATGTCCCCACAAAACAGCCTAGGCTGTCCTGACCTCCTTCCCCTTCAACTGAACAGGTCAGACAGGTGTGAAGGAACACTTTTGGGATGAAAGCAACACTTGTCCAATGCCATAGAGACACAAAGCCCAGATTTCAGGGCTGAGTCCTCCTGCCAGCTCCCCTCCAGCTGCCCTGCTGATCCCTGGCACAGAGACACTTCCTCAGAGCAGCCATCCCTGCAGGGCTGCTCCTCCTGCCACAGGACAGCTGCTCTGTAGCTGGACAGATAAATCTGGCTATAATAAGAAACCAAATTTGGCTCTCCTAGTTTGATAAACAAGTCCCTGGGTGAACAATGGCAGGACAGATCTGAGCTCAGACAGGGACCCTCAGCCAGCCCTGCTCAAGCCTAGATGCAGACACGTCACTGGGCAGAGGTCTGGGCAGAGAGAGATCCCAGCCAATTGTCTATCCAAACCTGGGAAATTCAAACCTCCTGTGAAAAGGGCAGTCATAAGAAACTCATCGCTGTCTGCTGAGGAGGCTCAGTGTGTTTGTGTTGTTTCTGTCTCTGACCAAGGACCCCCTTAACAGATCCCACACACAGGAAAGTAATTTCACTGCTGCCTCAGCATTTGCCAGCAGGCTGACCCCCAGGATCACCACAGCTCAGGCTCAGAGTATCCCCACCAGCTGAACCCAGCTGGGGCTGGCTTTCCACAGCCTGCCCACATTAACACCCCTAACATTTCCACCAGAGAAGTGTATTTTTCCATGAGTCAGCAGCCTAGAAAAGTCAGGGGAGGCAGGAAGTGGATAAATGCTGCCTAGAACTGGGCTTTTTCTCTTTATGAATGCTAAAAAAACCCCAAATGGCGCAGAGTCTGCCCCAGAAATGCTCAGAGTGTTCCACCAGACAGTGTGGGGGAGCCTTTCCTGCCCACAAACACATCTTCCCCTGATCGGATCTACATCAGTCGTCAGTGAGCCCACAGCCAGCACCTGATCTGCTGTTTCATCCTTGAGAATATGACCTCCTCTGCTGGCTTTGCATGGCCTGGATTTTGGTAGCCAGGAGGTCACAGAGGTGTCTCCTGTGAGAAGATGCTGGAAGCTTCCACTGTGTCTGGCAGAGCCAGTCCCTGATGGCTCTGAAGATGGACACGCTGCTGGCCATGGCTGGGCCAATTAGAGAGGCTGGGAATGCCCCTGTGGTAAAGGGGGTCACAGCTTTTTCTAGCCACAGAAGAGGAGGGGATGACAACATGTGAGGGAAACAACTCTGCTGACACCGAGGGCAGTGGAGAAGGAGGGGCAGGAGCTGCTCCAGGGGCCAGAGCCAAGATTTCTCTGCAGACCATGGTGAGACCATGGAGATCCATGGGGATCCCCAGGGATGCAGAGATCCACCCACAGCCCCTGGGGATCCACAGGGATGGAGAGATCCACCCACAGCCCACGGGGAGGTGCCCATGCCAGAGCAGCTGTTGCCTGGAGGAGGCTGTGACCCCATGGGAGGCCTGTGGCAAGAGGGGCCCTGTTCCCAGGCTGGAGCAGCCTGTCCTTGGAGGGCTGCACCCCTGGAAAGAGAGACCCACCCTGCAGCAGTTTTGGGAGGGCTGTGAGCCCATGTGAGGGTCTCACATTGCAGGAATTTTGGGAGAACTGCTGCTCATGAGAGTGGAGCCATGGCAGAGAAGTTCATGGAGAGCTGTCTCCTTTGGGAGGGACCCCACGGGCTCACAAGGGAAGGACTCCTCTCCCTGGGCAATGGAAGAAAATCCTGGTGATAAACTGACCAAAACCTCCATGCCCTGTCTCCCTGTGCTGTTAGTGGGAAAGAAGGAGGAGTTGGGGGAAGAAAAGATGTTTTAAGGGCTTACTTTACTTCTTATTATCCTTCTCTGATTATGTTAGTAATAAGCTCACTTTGTATCTCTGAGATGAGCCTGTTTTGCCCTTGGAGTGTTTTCTCCCAGTCCTTATCTCAACTTAGGAGCCCTTTGTTAAATTTCCTCTCCTCTGCCCAACTGTGGCAGGGGAGGGCAAGTGAGCAGCTCCCCTGAGTGCCTGGCATTTGGCCAGTGTCAAACCATGACAGCTCCAAAGACAAGAATTAATGGGACAAATCCTGAGGGGCTCAGTCTGGCACCTGTCAGCTGGCTCACAGAGATGGGATTGCAACTGCTGCAGCCAGTGGACAGCCAAAAAGCCAAACCCATCCAAATGTCTGTGAAACACCACTGGGGCGCACTCCTAGCCACGTTCCTAAAGGTCCCAGCACCTCACTGCCACACTGCTGGGCTGTGACTGTCATTACCTGGTTTCTCAGAGATGCTGATGAGCAGGGCTGCATTCCTGGCTGCCGTGCAGAGCCAGCCCGTGGCTCTGTCACCTTGCAGGTGACAGCAGCACTCCGGGTCCCTGGGCTCGCTGTCACCGGGTGCACAAAGTGCCCCAGAGGCTGCACAGCCTGCCGGGCTCCCTGGGGAGCCTGCTGCTGCCAGAAGGGCCATTTGCAACCATTACGGGTTTTATTTCAGAAATTGTTTTCCCGCGACTGAAAAGATGAAATTTTAATTGCCGGGTTGTGTGAGGGGGAGCGCACTCGGGGTGGAAAATCTGGCGGTGAAGCTCTGAGCTGCTGGGAGCGGGACAACAGAGGGCACCAGAGGCTCCAGCTCAAGAGGTTCAGGGGATAAATGAAGAGCCGCAGGAGCGCGCGTGTTCATTGCTGTGACAGCCCTGGGACAGCCCTGCCTGCGCTGGCAGCACCTGCGGCCACCGCGCACCTCCTTCCCTGCCCAGACACTGCGTGTGCCCCGCAGCCTTTCTGAGGAGCCAGCCCGCCTGCCGGCCTCGCATGGAGCAGGTAGAGGCTTGTCCCTTGTCCCTTGTCGGGATGCTTTCTCACCTCCTGCGTGCCAGCACACGGCTCGGCCAGCGCCGGGTGCCCGCCCTGGCTCCCTCCTGCTTTCACAGCTCCTCTGCCTCTCTCTCTTGCTGCTGCATCGCATTCAGGGGGTCTGCGCCCCTCGCTGCAGCTTCCCATCAGTGCTTCCTCAGCTGTGGGAACACCTGGCCCCAGGCACAGGGCCTTGGGAGCTCCACCAGCTCTGCTTGCACGGGGGGCTCGGCGGGGAGGGATGTGCAGCCCAGTGGGCTCAGCTGTCCCTCAGGCCACTGATGTGCAGGCAGAGTGGCTTTTTCACTGCAAAGGGGCCTCAACAGGCTGCCAGGGAACAGCTGCAGCATAGGCTGTAACCACAGAGTGGCCAAAACCCATGAGGCTGAAAGCCCAAGAGCACCAGGACACAGGCTGCATGTTAGTTCCTCCATGAATTCCGCCCTAAAAATGACTGTACACCTGTGGTTCAGTATTGCCCTGTTCAGTTCTGGTGCTAGGGCAGCTGTTGTGCTTTCCTCTGGGGTTGCCAGATCCATCTCCCAATCTTGGACACTAAAAACAGTTCACTTACTTCATGCAATCATGCATTTTCACTACAATTTACATGTTGATGTTTAGAAGCTAGCTGCTGACTTATAAGGCAATGTATTGGTTAGAGAGTGTAGGAATCTGGGCACTTTCTATGCCTGGCTCATTGCAAACACTTCCTTTATGAGCTGCAGACAGTCTGATTCATTCTCCTTGCTGGTGGCAAATGCTCTGAAATATTTCAAGGAAGAGCAGGATATGGTGTAAGTTCTCAGATTCATGTTTTCTGCCCTAGCAAAATTTTGGCTTCCTACCTTTGGAGGCTGACATGTGCTCACCTTCCCTTCTTTCTCTGGAGGCCTGTTATCTGCCAGAGCTGCTGGTACCCCTGCTGAGCCGTTCCTCCCCAGCAGAGGAATGGATTTGTGTTTGGGGGCACAAATCCTGCCAATGCAGGCACCCACCTGCCCAGCAGCCTGCAACAGCATTCCCACTACCCCTGGGAGCAAAGCCACTGGGTTGGAAGGGCTCAAGCCCTGAGGATGTTCTCGGGTCTGGCAACACCCAGAGCAAACCCATGGGGTGGCTTCAGCAGCAGAGCAAGCGCTGTAGAGGGAAAATGGGGAATTCTGCCCAGGGCAAACGGGGAATGCTGCCCAGGGAAAAATGGGGAATGCTGCCCAGGGCAAATGGGGAATGCTGTCCAGGGCAAATGGGGAATGCTGCCCAGGGAAAAATGGGGAATGCTGCCCAGGGAAAAATGGGGAATGCTGCCCAGGGCAAATGGGGAATGCTGCCCAGGGAAAAATGGGGAATGCTGCCCAGCTGTGGTGCAGGCTGCCCTAAAGCCAGTGTCTCTGACAACCACAGCAGAGGCAAAGATGACAACCGAAATTATCATTCTGCCTTCCTGCGACCCAAACTGTTCATACCAGGGTGGGAGGGATGGTGATGCAGGCTTAACCCTGCAGCAGCAGCAAGAGAGGGCTGTCTCAATGGTTTTGTTGTAGCTGGCAGTGAGTGACAGTGTAACTTTGATGGCTGAGGGGCTGCTGGTGCTGGTGAGGCACTGAACCCCTCCAGAGGCTGCCCACATGGGCTGTGCAGGGCCACGAGAGGGGGGCACAGACCCTGTCACTGAGCTCAGTCTCATGCCTGCATTCTTGCCTTGCAGAGACAGCCCAGCACGGACAACTGCACTGAGAGTCATGCACAGGGTAGCATTGTGCTGCTTCAGGTGGTTGTCTACATCCCAGTGCTTGCTCTGGGGATACCACTGAACACAATTGCCTTCTGGGTCTTCTGCTGCAAATTCAAGAGGTGGACAGAGACCAAGGTGTACATGATCAACCTCATCGTGGCAGACAGTTTCTTGCTCTTCACCCTGCCTTTCCTGCTGTATTTTACCAAGTACAAACATCCCATAGACCACCTGTGTTTAGCCATACAAAAGATCTATTTTATAAACATGCCTATGAGCATCTTTATCATCACCCTGATTGCGATCGATCGATACATTGCCATCAAGTTCCCTCTCAAAGCACAGATTCTTCGATCCCCCCTGAAATCAGCTTCTATCTGTGGCTTTCTTTGGATAGCACTGATAATTTATTCCACTTTGTATCCCACACATCGCAGTAACTGGGAAGGCTGTTGTTTTCGGAGACAATCTATTCAAGCTAGATATTTCTCTTTATTCTACAGTATCTGTGGGTATTTTATTCCCTTAGGGATTGTGATTTTTTGCTCAGTACAAGTAATCAGATATCTAAAAAAGAAGATGGCCACAAGCCCTCATGAGACAAAACTATTCCAGAGGGCTGTGCACATTGTTTCTGTGAATTTGTGTGTGTTTGCTGTTTGTTTCTCACCTTTCCACATCTCACTGCTCTTGAGGTATGCAGTGGAAGTTGCTGGAGCTCATTCTCTGATGCCAGGAGTTACAACCTGTATTAAGATCACTGCATGCTTAGCAAATTGTAACTGCTGTCTGGATGCGTTTTGCTATTATTTTGCAGCCAAGGAATTTCCAGAGTTTTCATCTATGTTCCCCAAGTGTGTATTTATGAGGTCCAAGACGAACCAAAGTAAGGAGTCACAACCACCCTCATGCCAAACCTTGGCATGAACAAGGTGCAGTGCATGGCAGCTGTTAAATGCCACAAGGCGGCTCCAGTTTTGAGGCACAGACAATGGAACCACCTACAGTGTTTGCAATCATTGTAGGTGCAGGCATATGTACAAAAAGAGGTCAACCCCTCCAAAAGGTGTGATGTTAACTTGAATTCTGTCCTCAGTGACTTGTCTCCAGCTCTGGCTACTGTCCTGCATGCTTGCGTCGCAGCTCCAGACGCCTCCTGGTGATAGATTGTCTTGCTTGGCTTTGTGGCCCTTCACTTCCAGTGTCTTCTGACTTGTAAACCTCTAAAAACTTTCCTCCTGGGACTGCAAGCTCATATTCTGCTCATGTAAACTTAGAGGCAGTTAACTTCCTTAGTGACAACTGACGTTATGGTTCCCTTACAAGTGTGTCACCATGCAGTGACACACTCAGACCACAGCCTGGAACCACTGACCAGACCCTGGTCAAATAAACATGCAAAGGACTGTTCCCAGCAAGGAAAGTGTCCCATATCCAGACATTTGATCCAGCTGCTTGTGGAGGTGTTAATTCTAGCCAGGTCTGGACAGAAGACGTTAGACACTATGGTATCTCGTTCAGACTTGGTTGTTTATTATATCTTATCTGAGCTACAGTCTCATGAGGTGTGAGATGTCTCTTGCAAGGCAAGAAAATGGCCCCTTCTAAATTGTTTCAAGGACTTTTAAACAATAAGCAAAAACAATTAAAACCCAACATTTAAGTTATTTTTATTCATAACCCAATTAAAGATCTCTCAATGTCTGCAATGCGGGCTTTCACCAACCAATTAGAGAAGATCACCCAAACCTGAGAAGAAGGAGGAAGAAGAAAGCAAAGAAGAGGGACTCGGGCAATGCCCAAATCCTTTCATATTGTCCCTTATATATATTATTATATTCTATATCCTAAAATCCCAAGCCTTAAATATTTCACCCTGTGACATCACACATCTCTATACTACTACACACACACTCTCCCAGTGCTATCACTCAAATTTGGAAGCTGTTCCCATGGCCTCAGGTCAAAGGCAGTACCCTCCTGAGGGTCACCACCTGTCAAAGCAGAAAGCCTGATAATTCCAGCATCCAGAGTTCCAACACCTGCTTTGTGTTAATTCTTTGGCAGACAACACTGTGGAAGCTGCAGTGAGCAAGTGTGCCATAGAACAGATGAAACTACTCAGGTAATTCAGTTGGTAATTCATGTCCCAGTTGTCTTCATTGGTGTGGTTTCTAATGCTCTGGCACTGCTGAGGTTTCACTGCAAGCAGAGCAAGTAGCCTGTGTGTGTGTGTGACCAGTCTAACCATTGCACACTGTTGAGCCCTCGTTCTGCCTTCTAAATTCTCTTTTCAAAGACAGGAAAAGATATGGGAGACAAACAGTGCCCAATCTTAACAACCATCTATTGCTTAAGGAGATGGGTGGGTGTTGTCACCCCTGCACCATCAACAAATATGCTGCAATTAACTACCCTCAGAAAGCAAGAGCCTTCTTGACAGACATCTCTTACAGTCCAGACAAGTGATGTTCAGCATGGAAAAACACTTCTACTTCAGGAACTGAACAGAGAGCCTTCAAAAACAATTTTGAACCTTGGATTCCCTTCTGAGACCCTGCATCTCATTGCTTATAATGAAAGCCTGTTCCAAAAAGATTATTATGTTTTTTTCATTATTTTGAAAAAAGAGATGAAGATTCATATCAACCTGTTAACCTACTGTCAATCTAGAAAGCAAACAACTTGCTTGTTTTTGCAGATTCAGTCATGCTCATGTTTTTTCCCAGTGAATATGGAGAACTTGTTCAATTTCCAGTGGGCTCCAAATAGGTCATCTACTCTGAAATACAGAACAACATTGCTTTCGTACATGTGGCCTCACATATAGGTCTCATAAGTGTTCCTTTTTCTCATTGTAAAGAGGAAATTAGTTGGCTTCACAATCCCTGTCATTAAGATTTTTTTGCTGTTTCCACTGAATGCTATGAAAACAAACAAAAAAATCCATACTTTTGCAAGCAAAATTGAAGTTGTGTCATAGTAATATATATAAAAATAAATATTCATTTATTACCATTATACATCAGAGTCCTCTGCTCTTAATAATAAACCTATACTGGAGATTGGGAGAAAATACTTTGCTACTGAGATATAAGATCTGCCTTACAGCAGGGTATTTAACAGTGAATCTCAAAGATGAGCAAGGAACTTCCTGATTACATGAAGATATATGTTCTACCTTGGAGAAAAATTATTATCTGGTTATGTGATAATATAAGATATGTCAAGTTTAGGATGGGTTTCTGGCATCCTCCTTCAGTCTGAGGGAAGCCTCAGCTCCCTGAGTGCTCCCAGTGAATGGAACAGATGAGTTATCAGACCCTGGGCCACAACAAGCTACTGGCCACCATCCAGTACTGCAATCACAGTCCAGGAGGATGGCGACACGCTTATCCCCAAATCTTTTCCATTTCCTATCACAAGAGCCTGGGGAATGGTAGTGGGGAGCAGAGACAGCTGCCAAAGTCCATCAGCTGCCCCAAACAGCAAGGCTGAACCACTGTATCTTACCAGCATTTCTGCATGATACAACTTTGCTGTCCCTTTCAAGAAAAAAATGCCAATAATGGTTTCCTCTTCAGGCTTGAGAGAAAACAAACAAACAAACATAAACAGAACAAGGAAAAGCCTACAAAGTGATTCAGAATCTTGTTTTTATGTGAATGAGTGAGTGAGTGAGTGAGTGAGTGAGTGAGTGAGTGAGTGAGTGAGTGAGTGAGTGAGTGAGTGGCCATAGGATATAGCATTTTTGGCCCTCCTTTGCATGGAAGGCAGGGGCTGGCAGAAGACAGGATTTTCCTGTTTGGTGGTGTTTGGGCAGGCCTGAAAGCTCAGTTCTTACCGGAGGTTTGAGCTCCAGGGGGCTGAAGGACACATACTGGGGAGCTGTGGGCTGGGTACAGCTTTCAGGTGTTGGAGGCATTTCTGATTTTATTTACTTGGTGCAGCACAGCTAGCTGTTCCAGTGGTGAGCACTGCCCAGCAGCCCCCAGGGAGCTCCACAAGCACAGAAGCAGCATCAGGCAGCTGGGAAGCACGGGCTTTTCCATGCCCTGCCCAGTGTTTGTACACACATACTTAGTTGGTCCCTGCTGCTGCTGACGCCTTAGGATTTTAGCTTTTATGTTTTTCATGTATTTATAATTCTTCAATTCTTTAGTGTATAACTCTCAACTCCATATACAGTGTGAGCTGCTGCTTCCCCATTTTGGTCAGACACAACAATGCCTCTCCAGGCCTGGGAATCAAGGACACTTCACTGACTCAGGCCCTGAGAGATGGAAACAAAAGTGAGTTGGGGGGAGAAAACTTGGGGCAAATGGCTTCTTTACCTGAAGCTGTGATTGGAAGATTAACCCCCAATATGCAAATGGACCAAACTTATAAAAGTGTCAAAATTCATGACCCATTGCCCATTTTTGGGTGCAGCCCCTGGGTGGGTTTTGTCTGCCCTAAAGGTACTTGAAGGCCCTTCAATAAATAGAACTGCTTTTTATTCCCTTGATTTTGTCTGGCCTCTGTTTGTCGGTAGCCTCAAAGGGCATCACTGCAGGAGCGTGGGGAGGGCTGCAGCACAGAGAGCCCTGCCAGGGCTTTCTGTCATGGGAAATTCCCTGCGGTGCTGGGGAAGGTGAAAGGGGAAACAGCCCCAGCAGTCAGGGCTGGTCACTCTGTGGGGTTGCTGCACTTAGCCTCAAGCTGCCATTTGACATGCTAAAGTAACACTGACATGTTTTGCTCTCAGTTCTGTTTTGGTCAAGATCTGCTGTTGCACCATCCTTACACCGTCCTTTCTTGCCGTGAGAAAGGCAGGAAGCAAAGCACAGGGGCTGTTGTGCAATGCTGTCCCGAGGGAGGCACAGTGATCACCACGGAGTCGAAGCGGGAAAAGAGGAAGTTTAATTTTTTCTACAACTTATATAGATTTCTAAAAAGGAGACCAGATTGGAAGACTGAGGTTCAACCTCTTCAACTCCACTGGTCTTAGAAAGTGTCCATCAATATTCCTTTCACAGAAAGGAATCTAAAACACGATAGAGGTTCTGTAAACATTACTTTGTTTACATGAAATTAATGACTCCAAGGCTGAAGGCTGGAAAACAAGGTGACAGGGGCAAGGCCGGGTGCTGCAGGGCAGCCCAGGGTCTGTGCCCCTCTCCCCTGGAGGGACGTGGTACCAGCACCCCTCCCACCTTGCCAGAGGCTCTGCCCCTGTCTGACCTTCCAGCAGCTGCAGCCAGCAGGACACAGGGATGAAGGGGAGATGGAGATTTTCCCTGGCAGGGAAAGGAGGCAGGAGCCCATCAGTCTGTCTGTCAGCAGGCCGTACCAGTGCTTCTTCACCTTACAGAAATATTTTGTCCCACTGGCTACTTTCATTAAGAAAATCACTTTTCCAGGCACTGTGTGGTGCATGCTGGGGTCAGTGCAAGAGCGCTGCAGGCAGCACTGCAGCCTGCACAGGCAGCAGTGCTCTGCAGTGCTGCTGGGCCCTGGAATACCCTGCCCGGGAGCTGCCAGCAGGGGAGTGAGAATGCAGCACAGGTGTCACCTGCACTGCGCCACACGGTGACAGCACCCGCAGCACTGAGGCAGGCTGAGAACTGCAGAGGCACGGGAATACCAAGACACTGGTCCGGGGCAGGGCTGATAAAATCTGTGACTGCGTGGCAGGAGGGGACCTGAGCAGCTGCAGGTGAGGGTGGCTGATGGGGAGACGAGGTGGAGAGAAGGATGGGGATCCTGACCCAAGAGCCTCGGCAGGAGACAGTAAGTTCTCCACAGACAGCTCTTTATCCTAGCTTCGCCTACTGGTAGCTGGTGTTGAGTTTGCTTTGACCTGTCCTGGTGAACCTGCTGCTCACAGCCAGCTGCCTTGTGCCTGGTGACATGACTTCCCTCTCTTGAGACCTCAGTGGGCTGATGGGAGCCTCATCTGGCAACCACAGCACCAAGCTGTGGATGAGAAGCATCACACTGGAGAGGTGCTGTGAGCTGAGCCCCTCCAGGCATGTTTGACTGCTCATGGTTTGTACCACTAGTGATTGCCTGGACATGGACAAGAGGAGGGTGTGAACAACACTTGAGGATGATGCCAAGTTTTCTATACAGTGGTGGAATTATCACAACACAGAAGCTGGATGACTTTGAAAACTAAAGCACCAACAAGGACCATGACATAAAAATGTTGTTGGTTGGGGATCAATGAACTGGGCGCACTAATATGTGAGTAGCTACTTGTAAGCATATATAATATAACATATTCTGACTACACTGGCATGGAATTATTCTCAAGGGCAGGCTTGTGATGTGCAGAAATACTCTGGAAGCTGCTCTAAGATGACCTGGAAAGTGGAAGAGGGAAATATGTTTGCCCAAGACAGCGCTTCAGGGTACTAATATCAGGACCTTTTAGCCCATTGATCAACTTGTCTCAGCTTTTCTGGTAAAGAGGCTGCAATGGGGAGCCCAAGAGCAGCCCCTGGGACACAGGCACCTGCAACCACAGAGCAGTCACAGAGCCAGCAGGTCACAGGGTCACGGTGTCACGTTTTCTCGGAATTGCTGGCTGAGAAGAGCTATAGAAGACAAGAGAACTGCTATGATTCAGAGTGAAATGTTTTACAATAATCACAAAACTGCCTGCAAACCACTGCCCTCACCTCTCCAACAGCTGCAGGGCTGTTGGGGCTGTTCTGTCCCAGGGTTCAGGCAGTGTGACAACAGAAGCCACTCCTGCTCCAATCCCAGCAGGACTGGTATTCTGGAAGGCAGGAAGAAGACCTCAGGACCTTCCAGGGCAATGGGTCCCCTTCAAGCACAGTCTGTTGGGCGAGGAGGGTCAACAGGCACTGCCCAGAAGGAGATCGGGTGATGGAAGGTACAGCAAAGGAAAAACCCAAAGGTATTTCACCACCAGAGGAACTGCTGCAGGCAGGGATGCATGGCAAACAAGCCTTTCACCTCCCTGCAGGACTATTGCAGGCTCCTCAGCCAACAGGAGGTGGTAGAAGCCACAGCAATGGTGATGACAGAGGAAGCTCTGCCCGAGGCTCAGGAGGAGCGCTGGTGCTTTCTCGGCTGGCGTTGCTGCTCTCACAGCCACCAGAAATTGGTTATCAGAGGACACCTTGCTGGTCATGTGCAAGCAGCACTGCTGCTCGTGCCTGCACTGCGCTCCACGGCTGGGCTGGAGGACATCACGCTCCCCAAGGACAGCAAGAGGACAGGTAATTTCTCCTGGCTATTTACTGACACTGTTATTTGACTTCTGCAAGGCATTGCCTTTCCCCAGCCATGGTGGGACCCCAGAATAGGGATGGAGAAAGAGAGGGCTGGAGCCAATGCATTTTCAAAGGTTCATTTTGATACTGGCCACATCTGACACGTTTTGGGACGTTTAAGGGCTGTCTCAGCCTTTGCTAGACCTTTTCTAGGTCTCCCTGTTACAATCTTCCCGTATACCTTATGGGCTCATGATGCATTTCTCATGTCCAGAGGGCAGAGCTGCTGCAGTTATGTGCTGTACCATATTCCCTCACCTCTTCAGCGGCCTCCTGGCATGATTCCTTTGCTGCATGATTTTCCAAGCTGACCAGGACCCACAGATGCACATAAATGCTGCAGCACTGCCTTACGGTGTGCTCATTGGGGTTCATGGTTGAGAGCCATGAACCTTCCCACACGGAGCCACGTTCCCCCTGCAGGGAAAACCCAAAGGCATGTCAGACATCGTGGGCCTTTTCTGTCCATGAACAGTTGCACCTGGAACGTGCTTCTGCATTAACTCCTCCAAAGCTGGAGGGCAAACAGCAATTTTATCCTTAGATCCAAGGTGGTCAAACCACCCACTAGACTAAACGTAGCTCACCTCTTCCACGTGGCTGCTGATCACATTCCTGCCATGGCACCATGAGTTTCTTTTCTCTTGGAACTTTGGCAGTTTGCTGTAATATTTCTGAGATAAAGCCCAGTTTTGACAATTCTTGAGAGGTATAACCTAATACTCCAATTCTCAGTGCAGCCCTCTCAGTACAGAATTTGATGGCAGATGAGACTAGTGAGAGACACACTAATAAGAGATACAGTACTGATTACTGGTATCACTAATGAGAAATGATGCAGAGACATCTCAGAATGGAGGGAAAGGACAGCTGTCTTTTCTCTGCACATCTGGAACATTTTAAGCTGTGAGGACATCAGCTGGCTTCCACTGAGCCTGGCCATAAGGGAAGGGATGAGAGTTGGGTTTAGACATCCCCTACCCATTATCTAATGTTTGCAATGGCTCACATTACTGCTTGCTGCAGGATAGTTGCTGCTGCCTGATACAAGTCTGAGCCAAAACAGGGACCCGGGCCCTTTTCCCTGGCACCCTCCAGGAGCAGTCTGCCCCGCACAGGACCCAGGGAGAATCTGAGTTTTTCTCTCCTTCACCACTGATCAGGCTTGTGCCTCTGTCCCTCTTCTTCCCACTAGGTACCCTGCATCAGGTTTTCATGGCTGGTAAAGCTCTGAACACTCTCAATTAGAATTAATCACTGAGTCAGTCCAGAACCTCCATTGTAAAAGGCCTAATTTGCTTTTGCAGGAACTGTACATTTTGATCGTCCCAAAATGAACACCAGCAGCTGCAATATCACAGCCTATGAAGTATTTTCATTTGTCCAGCTGTGTGTTTACATCCCAGTTTTTGTTTTGGGCGTTGTGCTGAACGTGTTGGCACTGCGGGTGTTCTGTTGCAAACTTGGCCAATGGACAGAAACCAGAGTATTCATGGTCAACCTGGCTGTGGCTGACTGCTTGCTGCTCTTCACCTTGCCCTTTAAAACCCTGTCCCAGTTCCAGCACCTGAAGGTAGATGGGTGGTGCCTGGTTCTGGAAAGTGGCTATTTCATCAACCGCTTTATGAGCATTGGTATCATCACCATCATCGCTGCTGACAGGTACCTGGCAATCAAGTACCCTTTGAGATCCAAGGCACTGAGGTCGCCCCTGAAAGCAGCTTTTGCCTCTGGGTTCCTTTGGATAGTCATCATCTGTGAGACTTCCCTCATTAAAAGCTTTGAGGACCGAAGAGAAGATGATTTTTGCTTTGAAAAATCTTCTGCGACACCCTCGGTGATCACGCTGTGTGCCATTGTTACCGGGTTTTTCATCCCGCTGCTCATCTGGAGTTACTGCTCCATACAAACCATTGCAGAGCTCAGGAGAAGGAAGAACGAAACCTGTCACAATGGAAGGCTAACCAGGAAAGCTGTCTACATCGTGTCTGCAAACATGGCTGTGTTCATCATATGCTTTTTGCCTCTTTACCTCGGGCATCTCCTCCGCTTCGTCATGGACTCGGTCAGCTCCGACTGCGCGGCCATACAGAGCACCAACAACTTTGTGCACTTCGCCTCCATCCTCGCCAACACCAACTGCTGCCTGGATGCCATTTGTTACTACTTTGTCAACAAGGAATTTAAGGAAGCATCTTCCAATGCTTCCATTGGAGGCAAGGTCCAGTTTGGACTTTCCAAGCTAGCAAAGTCCAAATCCGAGGGCAGTGAAGAGTCTGAAATTCATCTCCAGCACCTAACACCTTAACACAAAGCACATACAGCACACATTTTATATCTGCTGTGTTCCACTGGGACTCACTGGCAGGGTTTCCTCACTTGCTTTTTCTAAGTAGTGGGATGGAGATGCTCTACTAATGGGAATCATTCAGATACATGATTCAGCTCTGAATCAGACAACCACAGCAGCCCAGGTCCTGATCTAATGATTTAGATTGCTGCTGACAACTCTCTGCTTTAACACAAATTTGCATAAAATGATCGATTTCCCCTACCAAAAATCCCCTGTCTGATTTTCCCATGAAACCCAAAAGAGGCAAGGCAGTAGTAAAAGACTGGGTTTTGTCGCTCATCCCCACCTTGGATCAGTGTTTGTGCAGCTGTGACAAAGAAATAGGCTATTCCAAATATCAACAAATTAAAAAAAAATCAGAGTGAAACCATGCAGAAAAAGAAAGGATGGTGTTTCTATAAGTCATAAACATACTGGTTTTTAGTTGCTAATAATGCACAATCCCATAACAGGCATGTTTAGCTTGTTTTAAAGAACTTTACAGCAGTGTAACAGCTGCAAAATGGTCATCATTACAGTACACGGTCAGAAGAACTTGTAATTGCTTATACTGGGGAAAAACTTTACATCAAAAATGTTTGAGTCAAATGGCATTAAAATTAAATAAAAGAGTTGGTGCAGAGTAGTGGGAACAAGGATTTTGTATTGGGCGTCTATTCACCTTTATAATGTAAAGGATTGTCTAAAGAAAGCTATAGCAAGGCTGTTCCAAAGAAATCAACCCAAATAAAGTTGTGTCAGTAGCATGGAATTCAGTTTTTAATGAGTTCAGTGGAAAAGATGTGAGATGGGGTGGCAGAGGTCCTGCTGTGCTGCCTGTCCAGGAGGGACAGCTCCCTGTTGTCCAGGCCAGGGACACTGGGCATGAGCTCCAGCTGGGACTGGGATTTTCTAAGGCAGAGCAGAGTTTCCCATCCCGTGATGATTTTACCACAAACACCTCGGTAGGTGAAATCACTCAGCAGCTTCAGAACCACATGCCCTGAGCTGGGCTGTGCCCCACACATACCTCCACTCACACCTCCCAACCCCAGGCTGGGCAGTGGTAAAGCACCCCAGACTCCAGCGGGTGTCCCCATATAGGGAAAGCTTTAAGACTCATCCCAAAACCTTTTAAGAGAAGAACACTAGAAGTTTCTTTGCTCTCCTGACAGTAATTGGCTCAGTGCCAAGACAAAAACACTGATAGGTCTGTTTACCTGTTCCTCAGAAAAGTAGCTATTCTCTATTGGGCTGTTTGCCAAAAAACCCCACCCAAATCATTCAATACCTAGAGAAGAGCAGGAGACTTCTCAGTGCATTCTCAAGGTGTAGCAGGTGTGTGGGACCTGTCTCTACTCTGTGAGCAGCTTTGTTCTTTGTTTTTTTGTATTATTTTCTTCTTTTAGTAAAAACCTTTTGCTTTTTCAAGACATACTCAACCATACTGTCTAGATATTGACTGGAGCCATTTTCTGTGAGGTGCTGGACACCCTCAGAGGTATTGAGAAATTCAGTACTGGGCTGCTGTATTGTTTTGGTTTTGGCCAAATTTGGGAGGAAACTTCCAAAGGGGTTTTTCTAGAAAGAAGATTTAAGTGGTGTTTTTCCCAACTGATTTGGGAAAAGATTTCTTTGGAGAAAAGTGGAGAAAAACTGTTTATTTAACAAGCAAAGTATTCACAAGTATGAAAAAAAATAATGATACTAACAAAATTTCTCACTGTTTTGAAGAGATGGCAAATTCAGAAAGTCTTTTCATGAGGTGCAGTGTGGCTGGCTTAGTCTTTTATCAATCTCTCTTGAGTTGGAAAATGCCACATTCCAGACCCCAGTGGGCCGCGGGTGTGAGCTCCTGGTGATTTTTTGGGTTTTCAGTCCCGAGTAGGGCTGATCAGTTTCAAGAAAAAGAGAAGTCACAGTATGGGGAACTTCTCTGCTTCAGTTAGCTAAAAAAAAAAACTCACTAAAAAGCAATGGAGAGTTCTTTCTTTCTGTCTGTGCTGCAGACAACATAGTCCGTGTTGGGGGTTGAATTTGGTTTTTTGGGGTTTTTTTTTGTTTGTGGAATTTTTCCCCATTGGGTTGCCAAGGGAACTAATTGCTGGGTGCTTATGGGTGCTTGTCCAAGG
>VZUI01030368.1:0-137790 GCA_013401135.1 Cettia cetti | reverse complement strand
TTCCCCCCCCCCCCCTTTTCCTTGCCTCTCTGTCAGCTCTTTGGAGTCAAACATGCCCAGCTCATGCATAAGCAAACAGGTGCAAGGCACGGCTCTGCCAAAGCCCAGGCAAGCACGAGGTACACATGTAGCTCGCTGATTGTGGCATGCTACTGATAGAAGGCGACAAGGCCAGACAATAGGTGGGGTCAGTAGGTGGCTCTTTGATTTCCCTGGCTCTCCACAGAACAGCAGCATGGGAGTTTGCCTGTGGGGGACGAACGTTGCCTTTCCATGGAAGACATGAAAGCACTGGGGCCACAAAACCAACGAGCGTCTGGAATATGGACTTTGTCTCTTAGCGGGGAAAATTGCTAATGCAAATCAAGCTGTATTCACCCACCAGCCTGGTCTGCTTGGGATGGGATAATTAACTGTGAAAACTTCATAATCAAACAAATAGCTCTGTGTGGATTATGAGTTTTCCACATAAAATGAGATACTTCAGCAACCAAAACATAAAAATGGACTTATTTCCATCAAAATGAGATTCCAACTACCACCTTAACTCATCAACATGTGTTGTTACTCCTTTTACATTCTTTTTGGTCTGTTTTTTGGTGGTTTTTTTTTCATCCGACAGGCTGTGGCTTTAAGAAATTACAAACAACTTCAACAAACATTCTGTTTCAACAGATTCTGCTATCTCAGAAGTATTGTGTTTTGATGCTGTTGGTCAGCCAATATTGCCTTCATCTCAAAGCACATGCCCATTTAGAGATATTTTTTTATAGTAAGATGACAAGTTAATTAAGATTTTTAAAACAATAAAACAAAGCAACCAAGCAAGACAATTTGTTTGGTATGGTAACAAGGTAAACTGAATGAAATGCCTGAACTAAATAACTACAGAAACTGCACCAAGCCCACCAGCTTAAATGCCACAACATCAATTTAAAACAGCAAGAACTGCTACTTTTTTTTTTTTTTGCACACCTGCTTGTTTTTATGTAACCTTTCAATTAGCCACATTGACAGAATGGAGCAGCCACTTTTAACTCAGTGCTCTGCATCACTATGAAATAGTTACCGAAGTTTACATGGTATCATACCACATATTCCAGTTATATTCTAAAATATCAGTTTAAGAAGAACAGCAGAGATGCAGGGTTGAACTATGTGGGTAGAATAGGACATTCCTTGATTACTGCACTCCATTATTTCAAACTGTTCACTCTCAGAAACTGTGAAAACCTGGAACATTTAATTAAAATATTCAAAACTTTAAAATACAAAATGAACACCTATACCTTACATGACAAAATACATACCCATACATATACTGGTATAGAGCATAATACAAAAGCACCCAGATCCTCCAGATCCCAAATCCTCTATGTACCTGAGAATGGGACATTGAATTTAGTAGCACCAAAGAATTTATGAAAATCAAGTAGATAAGATCTTAAATTTAAGTGCTGAACCTTATTTAACCTTAAGTAATCATATTTGACAATTTGGCTTTCACAAAGTATAACAGTTGTTCAGGAGTTGCACAGTTCTTTCCTCACCTGTGACACGAGCCCTGAATTACCTGCCACGTGGCCTGAAACAGCACAGAGACACTCTTAAAACACACAGCTAGTGGGGCTGCTGCTGATTCTAGGAAGGTTTTCAGTCCTATGTCTCTCATATGCAGTTTGTCTCAGCTGAATTCTGAAGTCAAATTTGGGCTGATCAATGGACATTTGTGCTGGAAGTTTTGCTAACAGTGGGAACTCCTCCCCTTCTCAACCTTCTCTAAAACACTTGTATGAGACTAACCAAAATATGACTTCTCACCTGAAAAACTTATCTGCCAAACTTCAGCTGTCAAATTACTACAGCAAATTATATTTTCTATCTGCTTTTAGGTATCTCCACAAGGCAGACTATTAAGATTTAAATGACAGCTATGCCCTGTAAACTCTGACATTCTTACTATGACCTATTTTCTAAATGTTTCAAGACAGATTAGGGTAAAACAAAAAACTATCAGGAGGTAGCGACAGCTCATTTTATCAGCATGCTCCAATAAACCGAGGCATTAATAAATAATTACATCCCTCTCTCACAAGTATCACCAGTACCAGGGGATTTGATTTAAATATGTTTGTCATAAGATTAAGCATCAAAATACAAAATCAGCTTTTATTTCCCATATGGCTAAATTTACAAACTTAAATAAAAGTACAAATTCCTGTTTACACCTCCAGTAACCTCTATGATACTCAGTAATCCAGAACCCTATTTACATTCATACATCTTTCTCCCTTTGCCACCATTTTATTTCAAAGGCTAAAGCTAATGATCATTTGAATTCTCCACTTTGGAAGTTGAACAGCAACAGCTAACACAAAGCCTTAAAAACAGATTATTCATAGTTACCTTCACCACAGTGATAAATATCCCCCCTCAGTTTGGTGATCTCAGGTTTCATGCAGCAGAGCAAGAACCTCACCTAAATTAAAAAGTGACTTGAAACTCAGCATTTTTGTCACAATGCAAAAACTGTACTAAGAACAATAGTCACAACAGCACTTTATCTGTGTATGTATAAAACAGGAAAAGACAAGACACAGATTGATACGCCGCTTTTTTACCATCAAGCGTCCTCCACAGAAACTATGCCGAAATAATAATAGAGATGTAAAAAAAATCTAAAATATAGATCACATTTCATCTTGAAATAAAAGATATCTCAATACAGAGAGCATCTGGTGACTTGTAATTGGCAATGTAACCAAACTATAAAACCTTTATTGAAGTGAACTTTCAAGATGATTTGACAGCATTTTTTTCCAGTTTTCATTTCCAGTGCATTCTTACATTATTTTAAGTGTCTAAGCATGTAAGCAGAACAGATTCCGTAACCCAACTTCATAGTTATCTTATTTTAAAAAATACCAACCAAACAAAACATATATGTGCAGAGTCAAGTTGATTAATTTTAGTTTCAATTTGTAAGCTACTTAATCCCACACTGGGTGAAGATCACTTTTGTAAAAGTACTTTAATTAGAGCAGAAAGCAGAAGTAAGCTATTAACAAGTAGGTAAATGAGGACAACAAATCTATGACTCCCCTACCACATGAGGAGACGGTATCACTGAGATGTGTAATGCTCAGCAGGCTCTCCATGGTGTCTCCTGAAACTTTCCCTGCTGTATTATTTCATGGCATGCATAATCAGTAAACACTGAATATGGGAGAAATATGGCACCATCGGTGTTACTCACGGGATTTTACCCAAGGATGCAGCAGAAATGAGCAATCACTCAGCAAGCCTGCTTGGCCTGCCTCTAATTTATCATGGCTTACATCTCATGCCTGCCAGCAGAGCTGAATTCATATGTTATTGTCCCAAACCTGTCACTTTCTGGACTGCTTTTTAATCTTCCTCCTAGAATTACATTCAGAAAGGTCACTGCTATCCAATTAGAACCTTATCAAAGATGCACATGCAGGCTGGATTCACGCTTATCGAGAATGGGTCATAAATCCAGAAACTGCACATCACACAGTACCGTTACCATAATGAATAACTCCCATGGAAAAAAGTGTCAAAAAATGCTTGTGTATTGCCAGGCAAGTGTCTGACTGTATTTCTTTATACTCTAGAGCAGTGAATGAGTGAAAGGGTTATTTATAATTACAGGAAGGATGGAAATCAAAGACCATGAAATTCAGGAACACCTTGAATTTTATATGAAACCTGATATTGCATATGTTTCTACAAACATAGACTTCCCTGCTTTTTTTTCCTTAAGTTTTAAAATGTGTTTTTTCAAGACAATTTGTGAGGATGGCTGTCATTAATATACCAACACCTATTGCTTTTTCTTCTATCTCAATGTCTTTGGAACTTATGAAGAATCACACATGTAGTCTTTTATCAATTAATTTAATCAAACTAAGAACTTGAAAGAGGAATTTGCTTTCAGTCTTCTGATTCAAGTACATCAATCCATTAATATAACCCATACATACATCCATACATTTCTACTATTGACCTTTGTAAAATAAGGGGGTTTTATATGCCACCAATAGGCTTGAGAAATACTGTAATGTAGAAACCAGTTGAAAAGGGAATTATTTAGTAAATACAGTCTAGGAACATTTAGAGTAGAAGACATTAAACACAAGCCACATTTTTCCATTGCCTGTGCTTCCAAGATTTCACTCAGTTCTCTATTTTGACAAAGTGCATTTTTAGTGTTGTCCATTCCAGAAGCAGGAAAACAGCACTTTGTCATTAAAAGCTGCACTTGTTTAAATAATCACCTGGAAACACCAAGAATTTTCAGTCCCTCACACTTGTTTACAGGGATTATACTGATTTACAAGCAGGATCAAAGCAATTCTCTCAAGAGATTAAGCAGATGAAAGAACTGACAACATTCAAGAACTCATGTAAGAACCATTCGCTCTTTCTCCCACCACACTGCCAACGTCATTGATCAAGTAGGAGAAGAGGAACATGGAATGGAACATGGAATAAAGTGGGGTTTTTTGTGTTTTTTCTTTTTTTAAATCAGAACTAGTCTCTGAATTAGGTATGCATTTTATTTACAAGTATTCAAGCAAAGATCTCTGTAAGGATTTGTCTTAACTGGGGCATTTGCACTCTTAGAGAATGACAAATGCCCTAAAAGTACATGTTTAATAGCCTGGATATTAATGTTCATTCCTGGAACTTAAACTGGCAAATATTTCACAACATAATATATATATTGCTGACAAAGGCAATGTATCTGAAGCACTCCTCCTTTCCCAATTCTTTTCTGTTTGGTTTGAACTTCCATATATAGCCACAAGGAAGTGAAGATATGCCCTGTTGTTTGGGGTTTTTTTTTCTTAATTAAATGTTGACAAGTATAACACCTATAGGTTTGTTTACTCACATAAGAGGCTGTCAGAATCTGCCTTGATTGGAAAGTATTTGAACTTAGTTCATATTTATAAAAAATACAGACAGAAAAAAAAGTGATTTGAGAATGGCTGCTGTTCCTACCAAACTTTGTGATATGTAAGAAAACTGCAAAGATTTTTAAACTCACCAGAGCAAAAGGAATGCTTAAGAATGTTTTGCCCTGCGGTTGCAAATGGAGACTATTCAGTACAGATTTTTGTATACACATTATATCAGTGACTTGCTATGTATCAATAATGTAAACTGAAATGTAAAACATGGTTTAAAAGAGGAAAAAAATCATAAAACCCAAACTAACCAGAGCAGTCAGGTGCTCAAACAATTCCACACAGAGTAACATGAGTGCCTTGCATGGAAATATGATGGGCAGTCACCTGTAAAAGTGCCAGGGTTCACAGCCTAAGAGTTCAAATATAAGTTCTCTGGGAGAGAGATGGTCTTTTTGTTGTGCTTTGGCATTATTTATAAGATTGGAAAGCAGTTTCTCTAGGCCTCAGTGTAGAACAAATTATAGTTAATACTAATAAAATCCAATGTTTAGGCAAGAGTAATGGATCTCCTTATTGGCAATTGTAACAGGTCACAAATTACAGGGCATGGAGCAAGAATTCCCCAATCCTGTCCAGAAATGTATCTTCCAGGTCAAGGTTAGGATGTACTGGAAGCACCACAGCATTTTTTTTTTCCCTGTCAACAACGTCCTGATCCTGTGATAAATTAAGGACTCAAGGCTGAAGGTCACTTTTGAACCCTTCATCAGTTATAAATTCCCCTTAATAATAAGCAGAACTCTGTTAGCAAACCTAGTGATTTACAGTAATAAGGATGCTTGTACCATTTTTTTCCAGAATATCTGTCAGTTTATTTTATAATAGCTAGTATTTACAGAGCACTTTACTAACATAAACTAATTAATTATATCATCAACTGTTTCTATTCAAAATTCCAACAACGTAGTAAGTACCATGAGCAATCATCAAATGCCCACTGAGACTTCTATGCTTGACTTACAGCATCAGATGAGCTCATAGAAAACAACCAGCAAATCCAAAAGGATCTTTGTTTATTTGCATCACCCAGTTATGTTCTTCCACCATTCCTTCAACTCCTCTGTGTAATCCTGTTGGGCACATGACTAATTTCAACAGCAGCATGTTTTACATTGGACTGAAGAGTGCATCAGTACTCTGAATTCATCTTTCAAGAGCTTGTAACTCAAGCATAGTGTTTTGCTTAGGACCATCAAGTAGTAAAGAAATGCTCAACCTTGATTCAAATCAGACTCAAGATTACAAAAAAAACCCCAAAACCACAAAGCAAAAACAAACCACAGATCCCACTCTAAGAGTCAAGGATATTCTCAAGTTACTGCATTTGTAATCTATACTGATTATAATTTTTTGAGCATTCATACATTGGAAATTGTTTCCTGACATAAATACAACTTTCTACAAAAGGAGCTTTGCAGGGGTATAAAAATGGAGGCATTCACTACTCTCTAGTATACCCTGGAGCTCTGGGGATTAGAGCATTCTCTCTCAGAGCTAAGTCAGTGCCTCCTAGCTATTTCTCCTATGATGTTTACACTATTGTCCTCCCAGAGGAGAGGGAGGAATGTTAACTTTGGACACGCATTCTAGCTGGGGAAAAATTGTCAATGAACCTGTTAGACTCTACAATATAAAACCAGCATTAAATATTGAGAGAGAACTGAAGATCAATTCTATCAAAATGCATTGGAACTTTCACTCTGAGATGAATCCTATGTTTATGTTAACATTTTCATGAAAAAAATATATTTATTTAAGCAGGGTATTGGTAATACAATCATCTCTATGTTATCAGGTGCTGTTAACACTACATTATTACAGAAATTCTAGCAATTAAATCATATGTCAATTTTCTTTATGGCAGAAACCTCAAAGTTTCAAGCAAGGATGAGAAGCAGAGAAATATACTAAATGCATGAAGAGTATAATTTATAAAAGTAGGTGACAACTGAGGTCACGCAGATTTCCTAGATGGAAAACGGTTTGGCCCAGGGACAAACCCGGTTGTTTGGCCCATTGTGTAACCTCTAAGTGCTGCTCAGAGCAATATTTGGCCAAGGACAGAACAAGAGCCCCCTCTGTTACTCTAACCTTGGGTTTCCCAGGGCCCTAAGTGCATTCCAGCATCTCCAAATTGCACAAGCCAAAACAATGTCCAGAGGACCCAAATGAGAACATTTCATAGACAAAAGACATTTTTAAGAGAAATGAGAAACATCTTCAAGAGAAAAAAAAGTGTATAAGAAAGTTTTATTCAAATGGGTAATTTTAGGGTCAAAATAGTAATTTAATTATCAAGCCTTTTTTTCAGGATCCATTGCTACTAAAATAAGAAAATAAATACAAATTGATAGATAAAACCATAAGAAGGAAGTTGCTGAAGAATTTCCATCTGTTATAAATTGAGTAATGTAAAATGGATTATTCCACTTTCTAGTCCACAACCAGCAGGTTTTATACGCATTTAATGCAGTTTCATCAAGTAAACAGTACTGATACACTTCAGTGTCTCTCACAAGCAGCATGCTCAAAAACAACACCAACAGGGAACACCTTTTAAGCCAAAGCTGCACCACACAGACAGGGCTGCTTTTACAAAAGAGAAATCAAAGTGTCAAAAAATCCCGAATAAAAACTCTAAACCTGCTGCTCAGAAGGAGGCTGATGACTATATCACATCTCACTGCATTATTATCAACACATTCTCAGAGAAGAGGTTATATACTCAGTGAAGCATCTGACCACATGATATTTGCATTAGGAAATTAGCATCCCACAAATTAAACTTGGCACGTACTAAGTGGATTTGAAACTGGTAATTGATAAATCCAGAAAAAGAGATATCACTGGGGAATCGGCAATGAAAAAGCAAGTTCCTGGAGGAGTCATGATGGTATTGGTTCACACCCTCAAAACAATTCAATACCTGCCAGCAATCGAGAAGAAAATACAAGGTCATTACTAATCCAATTTTCAGACAACACACATTGCTGGATAATGAAGTGGCAAGCAATCTATACAAATAAACATTGCTTTGTAAGCTGGGCACAGTTCAAAATTTATGGAAAGATCATATTCCAAAACAAACAAAATACAATAACAGGATAGATTATTATATCATAGAGGAAAAGGAAAATAACCCAGGGAACACAACCTCCTGATTTAACAAAGCAGATAAAAATTACTGAAATTATATCAGGATATAAGAAAATAGCAGCAAAGCTGTTTACCCGGTGAGCAACTGCCAATGATTGGGCTACTCCTGTGACATTTTGCCCAATAATATTGTCCACGCTTTAAAAGTACACTAAAAGCCTCACAGTTTTCAAATTATTCAGATGTCCTCTTTGTGAGGTTTGAAAATCCCAATTTATAACTTGATATTCAAAAAATTCAAGATGCTAAAACTATCTAAGGTGGCAAATATTTATGCAGGTTGCATTTTTCCAGGGTTTCTTCCTTAGCACGACATTCCCATACCAGGACTGCAGTATTTCAGGGCTAGAAGTTGGGGCTAGGAAAATTCAAATTGTAAGCTAAGTCAATGGATTGAGGGTTTGGGGTTTTGGGGGGGTTTTTTTGGTGTAAATGAAGCACACCTGCCAAAGGATTCCGAAACCTGAAAAAAGTTTAATCACTCTATCTTGCTTGCCTCAAAACTGTCTTTGGATCCAAAGACTGTGGATTTCAAGCACTCCAAAGCATCAGGCTGCCATCTAATCAGTGCTTGAAAGCTGCAGTTATGAGACAGCACCTGGCAATGTGAATCCCATTTTGCAGGCATTCCACACAGCTATGCAGGGAAAGTAAATGTCAACTGCAGGGAACAGCTGCAATATTTAAGACATACAACTTCTCAGAAATACCTCAGAATGTGGTTTGGGCAGCAAAACTTTTTTCTCTGCAGAATATTCAGTTTGTGTAATTTAAAAAGAAATGCGATCTGAAGCGTAACAGCAGCAGCTAAAATTCTTGAAGCTTTACCTTTGGGTCATCTCAATATTAAAACATCCTAAAGGCAGTGTGATTTCCCTCACTTGAAATCTTTACAGAGGCATGTCAATATTTATTCAAAACAACATATAACAAATTCAGGCCCTTAAAAAAACATGCATTTTCCCAGCCACACATTATTGATCCTGTTAAAGAAGTTGTCGTTTGGGTTATGCAAGATGTCAAACTACAGGATTTTGAAAACGGTGACTTAATTTATTCAAATTATATAATTCAACACCAAAATGGCAATTCAATTTCCCTTGCTCAGCAAGAACATAATTAAATAGTTTTGAAAATAAAGCTTCTTAAGTAGATGCTCACATACAGGGTAGGTAATAGTTCTGGAAAATAATAATTATTATTAAAATGTGTGCTATGTTTTAGCTTTTATTGCAGTTTTGAGAGAGAAATATAAATTTAAAAGAGTTGAATCGTGTGACTGGCTCATTTCTTTCCCAGGCTCACCTGCACCTGCTATGTTGTCTACAGCTTCAAGACATCCAGAAGGAAAGCTCTCCAGGCATAGGCTGCTACTCCCATGGTGGGGAAAAAATTCCAAGACAGTTATAATGTCTTGTTTTGCTGTTTGACTATACTCATGATAAGTTAAACATATATAAACAAACACTTGTGTGTCTTTATGTGACCATTCCCAAAACTGCCTTGAACAGCACTGAAACTTGGCTAATTCCTCTCTCTTCTCCTATTCCCTCCCCAAAAATTAAACTCATTCAAGTCAGTTAAGTTTTCTATTGCCAATAAATTGCAGAAACCAAAAAAACAGAGGTAAAATCATCAAAATGTTTCCACTGGTATCGTCTGATTGAAGAAAACTCAATATTGCTTTACTTTTGAAATATGAGAACTGTCTTTCCCCCTCTCTCCCACTTCCTTTAGTGTTAGTTAACCTCTAAATTATGGTAAATATGCTACAACCACAGCACTTCCAACTGCAAGTTGCTCTTCTAGTCACAATTGCAAATGATTGTCCCATCATTTCCTGCTTTTGAGGCTGTCAGTAGAGTTGTCAAAAGTATGGAATTGCTGTGTGAGACCCTCACAACCATCCTCTCCTCTGATCTATGGGACACCTCAATTCCACAGCTGTCACAGTGCTGACACCAGCTCCAGTTAATGGCACCGTGTCATCTCCCTGGCTCGTTTACCTGCCGACCCTGCAAACAAATGGAGACTAGAAGGGAAGATAGGGAAGTGAGCAGCAGATACCATATTCATCATAATCACTATGATACACAGTAGAAGAAAATCAATTCCTCTTAATCGAATAGAGTGACTTATTAAGGGTTATAAGTCCTGGCTGGAGAGCTGTACTGATTGGATTACGCTGGGAGAGAAATTAGCAATGAGCTCTTGAACTCTCTTTCCTTTTGTCTTCTGGCTCAGAGTTGCTATTAAATGATTATCTTATGAGAGTCTTAGTAAGCAAGTCATGCTCTGATATGAGAGAGCAGCAGGAAAAAAGGGGACTGAAAAGGTTCCCGAAGTGTTGACAGACAGTGATGTGAACAAACAAAATATGCCCATCGCAGCATTTCTGACTCGAGTGAAAAGGCACAGCAATGGTACCTGAGACAAACACTTGAGACTTCCCAGAACAACCCTCTTCAATTCAGTAGTGCCACAGCCACTTGACAGATTGATAAGGAATTGTTTTGATAGGGACATACTGCAACTGCAAATTAAAACTGTCTCAAAATCCAGTTTACAACGGATTTTTCTTCATTTAGGATTTATTTTCCAGATTGTATAATTAAACATAAGTCCTTAAAAATGCTACTTAAGAGATTAGGAGGCAAAGTAAAGGTAGAATAGAGCTGGAAAATAAACATTTAACATGAGAACTAGCAAAAGGAGTTTCTCTTTCCTATTAACATAGCAGATGGTTATCCTGCACTTGGAATCTACTGCTGGCTTTTAAGTATTAGCATAAGATCACATAAACCCTAATAGAAAACCAGGGACTAGGGAGTTTGTTTAAGCTGGAGAAAAATATGCTGTCCTAGTTCTGGGCAGGACAGAGCTCATTTCTTCTACAGGAATCAGGTGCAGTGGTGCCCACTTGTAGCCCCAGCTGCCAAGAGGCTGAGCCCACTGGATTGCTTGAGCCCAGGAATTCTGGGCTGAGTGGGCATGGCCACTCCTGAATGTAATTTAATGCCATCTTACCTCAATGCCACGGGGCTGGGCAAAGGCACTCTCTCACTTCCCAGAATAAAGTTTTTCTGCCATTTTTTCCCCCCTCCATTGAATTTGATGAGTGCTTTTCATGTAAATCACCCTGTCTTTGTATGCTTTTACTTGCACTATTTTCTGCTGGTTTACTGTTTGCTTTCTTATCTCATTGCTGTTTCCAGTAAATTATTTTTCTCTTACCTCTTCATTTTTACCTTTGTGTCTCCAATTCTCAACTCTATCCCCAGAGCAAGAAGGGGTGGGGGAAGCAAGTGAGCAAACAAGCGTCTTGTTGGGGAGAATCTCTTCTGGGGTGCCAAACTGGGGAACACTACTCCTAAACATGACACAGGCATACAAACGATGCTTCCTTTGACTTTTCAAAGTGAGAATCACTGGAATTAGTGGAAGTTCTGTGCCAGCAACCTCCAGGATGATTGTGACTGCTACAGAGGGAGTGAAGGTGCTCCATAGCTTTTATTACCAACAGTAGGCCAGGCCATCCACAGGGCATTCCTACAGCAAAATTCTAGGGAAGCAAATGATACAGTGTCCATGCACATCAGCTAATGATCTGCTTCACTATCTTGAAGCTCTTTCAACAGCCTTCATGACACATTAAACCAAAGTATTTAAGAGAGTCCAGATATTTAGTCCACATTATTGTAATTCTGTATTCCACTACAAATTCCAAAGGGAATATATATTTCCTTGGGAAATATAAAATTGCATTACTGCAGCTCTTAAAACAGTCTGTCTGGAGTTTTAAGTTTTGTGCAACGATCATAATCTAGCAGAATAAATGTTAACTGAAAAGAAATTACAAGCTCTGGATCTTCTTTTGCTCCCATACTATGACATACATTGGTATTCCCAGGCAGGAGAAAACCAGTACTAATATTTTCCACCAAGCTTTACTGGTAGCTTTAATCACAATGATTTTGCAACTTACAGTGAAGAAATATTATTAAATAAGGATTCAGAGGTTAAAAATAGAAGTTTTTTCAGTTCCCAAAATGTCTTTACATTTCTCTCCTAAGAACCCCAGAAACAGCAGTAATATCCATGTGAGGAATTATATTTATCATGCACCTTTGACCACACCTCAACTGCTCTCCGCATGCTAATCCATCACTCTGGGAATCATTCAACCATTCCAGACCCCTGAGCTTCAAATGACCACCATTAGAACAAAGTTGAAATTCTTGTTCACCAGGGATTGAACATAAGCAACACTGATGAAATCTTCAGGGTATGTAACTGCTTAGGAGCTCAGAGTCTGGTAGCTCAACCCTGTAAAAAAGGTTATCTTGAATGGATTTTGATAGCAAAGTGAAAGGGAAAGTTTCTAGCCATAAGTATCTAGGTACTTCAATCTGCTCCAAAATCCTTCCTTAAGAAGGATTTGGCATGAGGTATTCAAAGGATCCTGGCTCATAAAACACTCATATTTAGAAAGGGGCAACGTTTCTGCCTTGTTTTCTTCCTTTGCTTTCCCCATCACAGCACTCACAAGAAAACCTCCTGAAGGCAGAGCCAAGCTTGGCTCTTCAGATGAAGTGATCACAACTCAGTAACGTGACAGACAACAGAAACTACCCTTACCTTGGAAAAAAAGAGTAGACAGTGTTAAGATGAAAATAATAACTATCAGGAATATGACAGATACGCACGCACCATACACATGCATATACAAATTTACAAAAATATACCAACATAGACAAACACTTAGAATTCTTCCTCTTTAGTATTTCCTACTATTTTAATACCCTTACTAGTTAATAGTATCAGAAAATTAAACGCTATTGCAATTTGTCAAAGAACTCCCTACTCTACATAAGCACAAAATTTAATAATACATTAATTGATCATATTTACACTCTCTGTTTTTAGATGTTACAGTGTTTCCTCCTATTGCATTACAGAAAAAGTTTGTTGAATAATGCCAGCAACTGTACCATTCTGTAAGGAGTAAGTGTATTTTTTCTGTAAGGTTGGAGCCATAAGAATCATATAACTCTCAATACAAAACCAGTTCTGTCAATATACTTCCCTTTGACAGCTGTAACGACTATATCTATTTTGATTATAACTTCAGATATAACATAAATTGACATATTACAGAAAAAAGTTCTGTACTAATCAGAATGACCAAGACCAGCACTTGCCAATAAGCCTGAACTTGGATCATCTTACTGCTTTATTGTGCCAAATTCTTCAAGTGCACTGAAGTTAGGAGCAAGAACTGATTTGCAATACACATTAATATGGTATTAATCAAAAACTTGATACATTTTATTCCTGATTATACAAAGCTGTATCCTTGTGACCAATTCATCCTGTTTAGGATAAACAGGTCAAACAAATTGAATAAAAAACTGAACGAATTCTCACTTGCAGAATAATTTGAAGGGTGCAACTACAAGAAAATATATAGTAAAGAAAGTAAGAAAACAATACCCACTTTTTAGATATTAAATTTAGGAATGTGTACTAGACGAGCAACTCGCCTCTTTCTCTTTGTAACATCTATGAAACTCCAGTCAATCTAAGTTCTCCTCAACTAAAACCTCACAGCTATACATGAATAAAGGCCCTGCTTTTACATTTTTCAACAGTATGTTCATAGAGGAAGCATATTTTCATGAAGCTTGCTTATCAAATCCAAAAGAATAAACTCCTTAATAGCAATTCTGTTATTAACTGAATTAAGACTATTCTTCCCAACACGAGATATTAAATACAGAATGAATGGAAAAAAAAAATAGATATAGAAAAGTGTTTCAATTGTATTTCTTCTAAATCCATCTGCAAAATTGAGTTACAAATTAAAACTTTAGTAAAGAAAGACCTGCCAGTCATTTTGGCACTTTCTTTGGGCCAACTTATCTGAGGCAGCTGCAAAACTTCATTTAAGGGTCATATATTTTCTTTCAAATCAGCTTCCAAATGCATCTCAGAGAATGGGCCATGACAATGGTTTAAAGCTTTATTCCCCTCTGCAGCTACAAGTCATCACAATGCTGACTCTAATCAGGTTACTCTGCATCTGTCTGCCACAAATAACCTAGTAACAACTAAATGGATTGCCATAAATCTTTCAATTAGAATTTATAACTTTATTAGCACAATATTTTTGAACTGATTGCATTACTTTGAAGAGCAGCTTTCATTTATTTTGTCATTTGGGGGTCAAATGTGTACAATGGCTGGAAGCTGAATACACAATAGGAAGCCTTACTTCAACTTCACGGTGGTCTCCAGAATTTCCCTTCTCCAGAGACTACACCCAGTTTTTTAAAGGAACACTTTGTTTGCTGTGCTGAGGTTGAACCACTTGGCTGAATGTGACTAAATCTCTTCATGACACACAGAGGTCACACTGCCAGTTTTATGGCCTGGATAAGGCTTGAGTAGAGTAATTTGCCATTAGGTAAGTTTTCAAAGGATTGTATGTCTTTCTTTTTGTTTTGTTTAGAAATGTTGAAATCCATGCCATGGATCATATCCCTACACAGGGGATGAGGATCAAGTGATACTCAGTGATCCTAACAAATGTGGCTTGATCTATCAGTATCTTTGAGGTAGGCGGGGAAAAACAAAAAGTTTCCTAAAAAAAAATTATTTATTTCACGGTTATGTAAGTACTCTGTATTTTCCCTGCTGAACTACAACAATTCCAAACTATTCCAAACAACATACATTATGGTGAAGATAAATAATGGAAATAAACTAAGCAGTTGACTTAGATGAACATAGTTCAGGATTTTGACAACACTGCTATACAAACAAATGCATTTATGATAAATACATTGCCACACATACACCCCAAAAAAATCAGGCACAGCTTAACTGCATTTTTATTTAAGGGATTAATTTCTAAAAATTTTAGCCAAAACAGGCAAATTTTGAAATTTAACTTTATTTAAATCTAAAATCTAACTTTAAAATTCAAGACTGAAACTATATTAAGATGATGGAAGCTAAAGGCACTAGGACCCATCTGAAGACTTAAAAAAATCAGGAGTTTCAGTGGAAAAAGAAACCCTCAGAAGATGAAGGCTCAGAACCAGCCATACATTCCTTTGTGTTTTGTTCATTATTAAATGGGAGTTTGCAGAGTTCTGCAGGGTTGTTAACATACATTGGATCCTCTGGCAAGATCTAAGGATAATTCATCAGCTTTTACTGGCTGCTTGGGTGAAACTGTGAGCACAGACACAAATGGCAGGTCATTCATTGCTGTTTATGTTTTGAGATGTAGGTGAAAGGTGCAAAACAGGTGAAAAGTGCGTGTACAGAGATACCATGTCTAACTAAGTGCTTCAGATCATACTTAGAAGCTACAGAAAAAAAGATTTAAGTAGACCACTTACTAGAAAGATACGGAGTCATTAGTTTTGATTTTAATTCTTCCTTGCAAACACAGAAAACTTTGCACAAAGAGAAAGAAACCTTGCTAAGTAAATTATTATAGAAAGGAACAGGTTGATTACAAAGCTGTCTCTGCCATACCCAAATTAAGAACAGATCTACATAAGACTAACGTAAGAAGTGAATCTGCCCTGGTTTTTGTTCTGCTAACTTAGACCATTCAAATGGCGGCTTGCAGCCTAAGATTTGACCCCCAAACATTCTCAAGCACCTCAGAAAATGAGCCAAGACTTGATATTTCTATGAGCAACGTAGATCTGGCATGACAGAAATCATGAGAGGCTCTCAAACGTCCATGGAAACCAAAATCCACTAAGAGCCAGAAATAGAAAATCCAAAGGACAAATCACCCTTCTTCCTGCTTCCACATACTCTAACCTTTAAATGACCTTTCACCCAAAAGAAAATTTGTTCAAGATAGCCCAGGAATCTTGAACTAGCTCATGTCTAAGATGCTATGGAAGGAAGTGTCAATTGGTAGAAATCACACTGCATTAGTTTTCAAATACATGTGCCATAAGATGCCAAAATAACTTCTGGTTTATCCTTACATGCATTCCTTTTCCTGCCATGAAGTTTAGGAATAAGCCTTTAAAAATGTTAAAGGGTTCAAAAAAAAAGGATCTTACCCACTAATAAATATGTATAGTATCAAGGTAATTATCTTCTATACTAGAACACTCTTAAATCTCTAAAGAAAATAGGAAAAATGTACTTAATATAATAAATGTTCATGTATTGTATTCATGTATCTAAAAATGACAATTTCTTGTTTTAAAACTGCTCTTCTATTTAAAAGCATCTCCACAGGGATTCTTAAGGAAACAGAGTGGTTAAATTCCTTAAAAACTAGATAAAATAGATTAGAACGGTTTTTTTCATCAAACTGCTCATAGTTTTACTTTTAAGGAGACATGGCTTGATTCTCCATTCCTGGTTCCTATTCAGATTTAATTACACTCCAAGACCCACCATTTCTGAGCACACAATTTCCTGTGGCTCCTGGCTGGCCACCACCAGAGTCCACATCTGTCTGTGCTGCCTGTACAGAATACAGGCAGTGCAGGCTCAGCCCAGCCTCTGAGCCTGTAATAGGGACCAGAGTTGGGAAAAAGGAAATACAGGCTACTTGTGTTCAACTTTAAACCTGTCAGACATGGTTTGTGACATTATTTCACCAGATCATGGTGCTGTCAGGATAAGAGATCACAAGACTTTCTTTTGAATATACTTTAAGGCTTGCAGTATTAATAAAACACAGTATACTGAACAAAAACGTGAGTTAAACCATAAAGTTTTCAAACCTGGGCATAAATTTGAGGTGTCTGGTTTTTCAGCTCTGAATCTAACAATGTAAGCACTGCATCTGCTTTTAGGAATTTTCTGAATTTTCTTATCAGTTTTAGCTGGGAAAATACTTTAATGCACCTAAATATTATAGCAGTAAGCATTATTCACCCCAATAAATAACCGTAACAGATCATTTTCTTTTGGAAAACAGCTTTCATTCTTAAGGGCATCTACAAATTCATAAAGATTTAAAGACTATTTCTTGATTCAATGTGCATGTTCAGTTTTAAGAAAATCAGACAAAACTTACATACCTAATTTCCCTCCTGTTTAAATTCCCTTTTTATTTAAAAACTGAAGTTTTCATCCGTTATGACCATATGTTTTAAAAAGCTTATTTTTAACTCCAGACCATACTGCTGTAAAAGCAAGAAGTACTTAGTGTACCTAAAACCTCACTAGATTGATCTGTATTATCCTTAACCACTGAAATGGAAAACTAAGAATATTAATATGGCAGCTTTGACATCACAACAATTGATGCAAATTCTAGGGTCTAACTTGATAATTCCTGCATGCTTCCCCCAGTGAAAGAGCAGAACTATTGTCATATTCTGAGCATATGTGTAGTTTAACCTTACTTCGTTTTTGTAACAGGGAATTGTGACAAAGGACTGGAATTCATTTTCTAAAATAACACATCTTATGTGTCAATAAAAAGAAACAAGAAAAGTCACAAGAATTAATGAGGCTGATTATAAGTCAGATCTCAAAAGGATATTATCAACTCTAAAGCAAGTCAAACGTCAAACTTGGGTTAAAAGTCATTTCAAGTACTGCATATATTCTTCCACACTTTGGGATAATCCCCTCTAGATTAATGCCTTCTTATCATTTTCCCCCTAAGTTTATTCAAAACACTTATCAAAAGAAAAATCAAGCAGACAGTAAAAGCCAAGGTACTTTTGCAGTAAGAAAATTAGCAGCCATAGCACGTGAAGTCTCTCAGGGCTAAAAGAATAACTTGTGTATAAAGCTGTGCCTGTGGATGAACACTGATTAGATCCGGTGGGCAAACAGCTCTTGTATCAACAGGAGCACAGTGCCCCACAGGAACCTGCTGCACCAGCATTATTGGGGCATTTCACACCAGCAGCACACCGAGCTCACAAACTCTTTTGGGATAAAGAGGTATTGATTGCCCAACAGTTTGTAAAATAAGGGTGGTAACACCTAAAGTCTGTAGCAGAGGGAAGGACTGAAACCATAGCACTTTCTCTTGCATTCTAATCAGAACCTGGAAGGAATATTAGCTAAAAGGAGAAAATAAAAATGTGTACTAGTAAGTACTTTAAACAATGCATACAGAGAAAGAGAAAAAAAAAAAAGATTCTACAGTTTGTGTATACAAAGTTTTACCTCAGATTTATTTTCATAGTAACATGAAAATACTCATGAAAAAACTTTAGATCTTGAAACAAGATCCATTCATTGGTTAACCGATACAAGCACTGAACATAAGGTTTGGGCCTGATTTTTATTTCACTACTAGTAATAAAACTGTAGTTTAATCCTCTGGACAAAAAAATAAAAATCAATCAATTTACTTCCTCTCAAAGCATCTTTTCCCCTTGGCTGAACATGACATTAAAGGTTTCAAATGTCATACTTGTAAACTATGTGGAATTAAAAGATGTCTCTATGGAACTGCTATATTAAATGGATCTTAAACTTGTTTATGATTTAAAAGAATGATAGGAATTATGTACTTGAAAAACCTAAAAAGTAGAAAAGGAAAAGAAACAGGCTCTTAAGCATTCCAGAAATAAAACTCAGTAGATTAAGAATTAGAGATTATGACTCCCTGAAACTTAAACATTGAGCCCACTACAAGTGAAAAAAATTAACAACTGACCTCCATCAAGACATTTGTTACAAGCTGGTATAATGCCAACAAAGAAGCTTTATTAGACTTCAACTGATGAAAGCAACACTTCCCTCCAAATTCTCTCATCACATTTCATCATGTCCAATAGATCATAGATTAAAAGCCATTTTTGCTCAAATCTACACACAGCCAACCCCTATTCTGGCTTTGTTGTCTGGACCACTTTGTACCTTGAAAAATAATGACAATAAATAAACTTGAAATGTCTTTGCTGTGTTAGATTTCACTTCGCTACTGCAACCAGCATCTTTGATGTCAACAACCCAAAAGGGTATTAGATAAATTTGCTTCACTCTCAATGTAAGAATCCTATTACAAGTGCCATGGGAAGGGAAAAAAACCAAAAAACAAAAAAAAAAACAAAAACAAAGCAAGTTTGATACTTTTTCTTTGGGCTTTTTTTCCCTGTTAATTTTCATAATTTTCCTAGACATTAGGACCCAGGGTTTATTTGACTTATTTTTGAAGCAAATCCTGTCCATTATTTCCTTTATATTTCTTTTATAGTACATGATGTATATTTGTTATTCGGACTAAGAAGCTGGTGCTATTCCTATTATTTATGAACAATGTTTTCACTTTATTAAAGTTCTTATCATAAGATTGAAATCATGTGGACATGTTTAAATCAAGCAGGAAAGACTGAATTTTTTACCCCTCACTTTCTGACACCAAGATTTTTCCTTGTAAGTACACACAAATTTTTGAAAATAAAAACATTAGCACAGGAGCACCAACAACTCACTGACCCATAAATAAATGTTTTGTAACCTGGAAGTGTGTGCCACCTCCAACTGGGCTTGTCCCTGGACTGGCTTCCATAAAATTCCCCTAATCTTAGATAGGCTGTCAGATAAGATTTACTGTGTAACAGGGATGGAATTAATACATCTCTAAAAAGATACCTGCTTTGATATGAATTCGGTAGTTTTAGACTTCAAAAATCGCTGCATATTTGCTGTCTTATAAGCATGCAGCAGCACCAAACCAAAGCTTCTTTCCTTCTGAAAAGCACTTTTATTTCTTGAAATGAGCCAAGAAAAGACATCAGTGCATTACAGCTTTGGAATTTACTGTGTTTGCCACTGGTCCTAGAACGCTCTTCAGCAGTATTTTTCATAAGTGTGTTTTTCACCAAAAGAGATGAAGCCCTTCTAATTCCTGTGACATCTGTCCTATCAATCCTGAGCACAACACTGCCAGTTCCTAGACCCATGATCACACAGGTAGCTGAGCATGTTACTGCTCAGGCAAATGTGTTATGAATTCTCAGATGATGAACTATGGTGAGGCTGGATGTCAGAGGTGATGAAACTGATAATCCATCAGTAATTTTCTAACCATCCCAACATCTCTGACCCATTGAACTAAATAAATGTATTTAATCACTGACTAGTCAACTGATCAGAAGGTGCCACAGGGTGAAATGAGTGTCTTGACAAAGGGAAGACAGGCACTACCTAAAGTATTCTCACAACAAGCATATCTTGTCTCAGCCACTTACCCACAGGCATAGATTCAACCTTAAACCATACTATAGAAAATTTTTGTTTACAACACAATAAAATACTGATTTTGTAAGATTATCCTTAAGAAAATAATTCTGACAACACATTTCAGACTCTTTTCTTGTAAACAGATTAGGTTAAAACCACAAAACCCACAACGGCCTAATCACTTCTGATGAATCATAGCCCAAATAACACAATACAAGCAAAGGATGCTGCTTCCATAGAAGGTTTTTCAGAAACTTTCTGGATGATGTGTTCTACCTCTGGTCTCACTGCTGCCAGCTTCGTGACTAAGAAGAATGGCAGGACAAATCCCACACCCTTCACAGAAGTCTAAAGCAAACTTTTCTTGGCACACAAAAACCTGATTGCATAGCAAGTGGTACTTTCCCCAGGTGTTCCTATGGCAAAACAACATGCCTGCCCAGCACTGGGTTATTAATGTCTCATTCTCCTGATGTTCTGTGTTGGCAGCCATGACAGAAAGCTTTGAACTTGTTTATTCACACTTGTTTAATCCTGTCTCCACACAGCACATCACAGCCTGTGGGGCTTGGAAGATGGATGAGTGAAACCAAGGCCACGAGGGGGTCAGGGTCAGGGTTGTCGCTGAATCTCAATAACTCCATCACTCACTGTAGCAGGCACTTCAGAGGTCACCTCAACCAAGGAGTTTGGGATGGATGTGGAAAACAGCTGGCACAAGCATACACATATTCCCTGCAGTTGATGCTACACATGGAAACAAGTATAAATCCTTACTTTCACTGTGCCTTGAGCTGGGTTTAGTCTGCTTAGTTGTAAAAAGAAAAAAGGAAAAATGTTTCTTTAAAAATAGCTGGTAGGTATCAAGCAGCAGGCACAGGCAAAAGAAAAGAACAGGTAAAAGACAGAACCACTTAAAATCAGACAATAAATATGCCAGTTTAATTATTTGTGCTGTAACTAAGGGAAAGGAGCAAAAAGAGAAAATGTTGCATACTGGCTCTAGTGCACAGTGACAGTGGAGGGCAACACACTTCATCCCACTCCTTTTGTGCACACCGTGTGCCTGACAAAGAAGCTCCTTTGAAGCACAGACACATACTCCTACTCTGTCCATTACAAAGGAATTTCAATGTGCATCAATGATAAATCCTAATTTTTAACTTTATGTATAGAATATATGTGTTTCATACACATACATATATATTTTTATAGATATATATATCTCAAAAACATATGATAGTTAAATAGCTGTACACTGGTCAGGTTCTAAACAATACTGACAATATTCAGCATAATGTGAGAGTTTTTATTCCCTTAACTTTAGCAAATAATTATTCTGTTCATATCCATAATTGCACAGTAGATCCTGTTTGTTCACCTGTTCTGTTTGTCACTGGCAGGAACTTGATCACATACTGATACAAAACTGCTCCCTTCATACAGCTCTGAACTTTTGCTTTCTACATCCACCTCATAATAAACCACTCAGCAAAAGTGAAATTATTTCCAAAAGAGATGGAAATTAGTATGATTAGATATCTTTAAGCACATGTGCAGCACTGGAATTAAAAGCATAAATTTGATCCAACCAAGTTCTCATTTTTTCAGAATGCAGGTGTATAATGAGAAAAGTGACATATAAACTTAGATCTGCACATATGCACAGAGTGTATTTGTGATAGCCAGTCAAAATATTTTGATGAATAGGAAAATTAGCAGATGAATTATAAAAAGAATAGGCAAAGACAAGCTTTTATTCTAGAAAGAGGAAGCAAGTCCTTACAATCTGACCAAGCTATAGGAGAAGAAAATCCATAAAAAAAAGAAAACCAATAACAAGGCTCTGCCCCAGTCTCTCCAAAAAATGTAAAAGCATAGGCTTCAGTGTAGACATCACTTAGACTAATGACAATGGCAGGGAAAGAAGAAATTCTACAATAATTTGCAGATCCTATTTTTATTACTTACTATCTTTTCTTGGAGAGGGGGCAGTGGAATGGTAGTGATTAGGGTTTTGATTTTTTTTTTTAATTCAGATGGTTGGTTTGCTTTTTGAAGCATTTTTGTAAGAATAAATTTCTTAAAGACAAAGGAAACCTTTTTTTTTTTTTTTGGATTGCTGCAACTTCTTTCCCTATGGCCCATTTTCTGAAAAGTTTATATCTATTAAGTGCTCCCAAGGGGGAAGGTTTGAGCAAGGAAGTCGTATTTCCACAATTTTCAATAAGACTAATACCATCAAAGTTTATATAACATATAAAAATCTATTAAGAATCCCAAAATTTGCAGTAACTGATACATTCAGGAACAGATGGTGCTCAAATGGGAACACAAACTCAATAAAAGCATGAAGAAAGATGCCTGTCTTTTTATTGTAGGCAGAGGAAGGTAAATAACATGAAGAATATCCCTCATATTTTTAAGACATCACACTACCAAACAAACTATTTGGCTTCTGCCTGTGGTTCTGCAATCAACATGACACCTGGCCTCAAACAGGTGGCTCTGAATCTCAAAGAAAACGTGACTGATGTTCAGTATTGCCACCACTGACTTCCAGACAGGCGTCTGCAGGAAAAGAATTTACAGTTCTGGAGCAGGTAATTAAGTTGCTTCTGCAGTACAATAAGAATTGTTTATATGCTAAGGGAGGGACTAGAGGCTCTGAGGTACAAATCTTTAGCATCCACAGTGGCTTCAATCAGTTTTCCCAGCTGAGCATCCAGACTGCAGGCTACTTAACTCCTCCTCCAACAATCTGAATGAACAATAAGAATTGGACTACTTGAGGAAAATGACTTCTAGTTGCTGATTCTAAGTTCAAAACATAAAAGAAATATATAAAAACGAGAAGACAGAAACAATGTAAGTAAAACACAAAAGCAAATACTTTCTGAAAACGAATGCAAGTTAATTATAGTAGATGCTTTGATAACCTAGTCTGACAAACATTGAAAAGTTTTAACTTTCCAGTTTGCTTCAACAACCCCAAATTTACACCCAGACTCTGCCTTCCTATGATATTTGTTATCAACTTAATTTTAAAACATTCTAAATATTCTATACTTCAAGAGAAAAGGTGCACAAAAACAAATGAAACTTGACTCTAAGCAAGCATGTTTTACATAAAGACAATTCTTTCAGTAAAGATAACACATCTCAGTGGCTAAGGTGACAGTGTTACACCCACATGCTTTCAACTACTCCAGGCTTTCCACTTCCTGGGCCTTTTCTGGACTCCAGCCAAGAAAAACAATTGTACTTGTTCAGAATCCATGAGATGAATGAGCCACTTAAAGTGCTTAAACTTCAAACACATGAGCTTAACCACCTTGTGTGCTCTCTAAATCAGTGGTTTTATACTATCCAAGATGGAACCACTGCAGTAGATGGAACAACTGGTGAGACCCAGTTACAATACAATGCCACTGCTTCCCCTGTAAAATAAAAGACATGATATATAACTACCTCAGTAGTGCTGCTCTGGAGAAAACACAGGAATTCTCACATTCTAAACACACCCAAAGTTCCATTTGGCATTCACCACTGCTAAAATACAAACTGATTGTCCTATTATCTGTCAGTTTTATGGGATTATAACAGCAGATGGAGATTTTTTGTATACATTATGACCTGAAAAATAATTCCAAGCTTAGCCAGTGTAATTTCTTTTGCAAAATTGTTGCTCAATTTATCCCCTTAAACTGAGGATATTTTTCCTCAGGTTCTTACGTGTGGTTTGTTTTGAGCTTATAACAGAAAAACTCTTCCCACAAGCAACATTTATATGGCTCAGCCTTGCTGGGTTGGTGATCTCTTCATAGGCTGACAGAAATTTGTTTCCTTTTCATTTATTTCATCAAGTGCTTTTGCATACAAAGTGAGCAACAGGCAGGTTTGAGTCTGATTAGTAGAAGAAAAGTCCTCCAGCAAGATGCAGGTGGTTTAAGGAACTGCCAATTTTGAACACCAAAGCCAACATCTACTTTGGCATACAAGATTAGGCAATGAACCCAGCAGGACCTGACAGGAGGATCATTAGATGGGAAGAATGGGATGACAATGAAAATTAGTAGAGGAGACACTAATTGAAGTGGAATAATAGCAAATGCCAGGCCATATTTTTTTCAAACCCATCACAAGGAAGTTTATGGCAAAGTAGAGTTCATCTGTTAGAAATTACAGAGAAAGAGAAAGATCTGTGTCTGATTAGTATAGAACGACTATGGGCTACAAAATGCTCATAATAAGTTAAACATGAGTGGTAGATCAGGGGCACAGTGAAGATTGTTAGTAACATTAGTTCATCATGCACAGCATGCAAGTCTTGAAATATTACATGCAATCTACCCACTCATGTCTCAGAAGACATATGCAGACTAGAACAGGTGATAAGTGATGACTAGGACCAAGCAAATATTTTCCAGGAAAACTCATGAGCTTTACTTGTTTAACTTAACAATAATGGAGATGAGAAGTTACACCACAGTGGTCTGTAAATACAATGGAGAGAAAACAACTACAGAAAAATCAAATCATAGAATAGTTTGAGTAGAAATGAATCTTAAATGTCATCTAGTCCAACCCCCCCTTCAAATAGATCAGGTTGCTCAGAGCTCCATCCAACCTGACCTTGAATGTTTCCAGGGATAGGGCATCCATCACCTCTCCAAGAAAACTGTTCCAGGGTTTTACCACCTCCACAGCAAAAAACTTCCTTATATCTACTCTTGATCAACCCTCCTGCAGTATAAAACCATTACCCCTTGCCCTAATGCAACAGGCACTGCTAAAAAGTCTTCCCCCTTCTTGTTTATAAGTCCCTTTTAAGCATTGAAAGGCTGCTATAAGATCACCCCAGAGCCCTTTCTTCCCTAGGCTGAACAATTCTAATTTTCTCAGCCTTTCTTCATAGGAGAGGCGCTCCAAAATCACAAGAACTAGCATAAATACCTAGAAAAATGAAAATTATTTTTTCTCACCATTAGAACATGTAAGTTCCAAGACAGGCTTTCAACAGAAACGGAAAGGAGTGAGCTTGGGCATGAAGGGGAAGGCAATCAAACTGCTTTTCAGAGTGCAGCTTGAAATGTTTCTGAACAGAATTACAAAGTACAGCTGTGTAGAATACAGAACTCAGCGATCCAGGACTCCCAGTTCTTTACAACTCTACATCCCTTTGTACAGTGGCAAACAGCAGAAAGTGACAGTGTACGCCCCCCTTCTCTATCAAAATGAAGCCATTTCCCAAGTATCAGTACACATTCACATCACTGCTACTTGAAAAGATCAAGCAAGAAGAGTGGAACAAAACCACCACTTCATTTCCCACATAAATTGCACGCATTAGAAACTTACATGAAGTATAAAATCTGTGGGAACTTTTGAGGTAGCACCAAAGCCATGATTAAATTTTAGTCCTCTAAGAGGAAGAGAAGCTCCTATCTGAACAAAGACAGGAAAAAAATTAAAAAAAAAGGAAGAAAGTTAAAGGTTTGGATTCTTCAAAAAATAGAGAGATTATCAGAATAAAAATCTGTATCCATATATGGAGAGAGAGATAGAGAGAGACAAAGATGTGTATATGTAAAACATCCAATCTCATCCTGATAATTAGTATAAATTACCACAGTAATGAACCTTGTTAGAATTGAGATCATGAAAAATTTGCAAAGGCATAGTCTGAGCATTGCTTCAAATGAGTACTTTTTTAAGCCTTACATTGCAGAACAATACAACATGAATGAAGCATATGCCAATAGCTAATATTTCACTTAACATTCAAACAGTGCTTATTGGCTCCTGAGCAAAGAGAATAGAGTTGTAAAAATTCTGTGTTATCTTGTTCTCCTTCATTTCCCATATGAAATAAAAATCAGAGAAATGTCAACCAAAAAAAAAAAATCAGTACGTGATAATGTGCCCACTAACAGATCAATCAGGAACTGATTTCTTTCAAGGTTTCTGTGAAGTCATCAGTTATTCCTTAGCTGTCAACATTTTATCAGGCAGAGCGTTCAGAGCGATGTAAACAGCACATTTGATTAAAAAAAAAATCAAATCAAAGTTAAGGGGAAGAAAGAAGCTGATAAAAATAAAGTAAGGGATGGGCAAGAAATTATTAGAAGCAGAATCAGATCAACTAAATACATCCTAAAAATGTAGTACAAAGTTCTCTTTTAGGTGGGGAAAAAAGGTAAGTCCTGGGCAGGTGAATTCAAGGGACAAATAAGATATCCTACAAAAACCTTCTCTAATAATTTCTGGCTGTGAGAACTATTTCTACTGTGGGGATGATACCAGGCTGTGTGAACACACAGTGCATGAGAGCACATTGCAGAGACTTATTAACCTGTTCTCAACTATTATCTCACATAGTGGAAACACCTTCCAGCTGTTAAGCAAATTTTTCACTAGGCACACATAAACAACTGACTTTAAGTCCTCACAACAAACACTCTTCTGGCATCTGAGCCTGCTTGTTTTGTGTGAGCATCTATCTTTCTTTAGCATTCATTGTGCTGTGAATGTCTACCAAAAAAAAAATTGGTTATAAGAAAACCACAGTATGAATAGAAAAAGGAGAACAAAAACAAAGCCTGGAGAAACCGACAGGCATTGTACAGCTTGATATTATGAGTGATAAAATTTTAAATATCTTTGGATTTACTTAAAATGTAAAAAGTCCTTAGCTCTTTTAGCCTTATAAACATTTAAATCTGCACAGCCAGGTGGAGTTCAAAGCTTAATAAATGAAGATGTAACAATGTGATGACTTGTCTAAATGCTAATGGATGATGGTGGGAAGTACTGCTTTTGCCCACATGGAAGGCATCAATGTTGAAGCACAAACTTAAACAGTTTGTGAGAAATGTGTTAGCAACAGCATTTAGGTTATCCTGATAAAGAGTACTCCTCATAAAAATTCTAGTTTTTTTCTGGTTACTGGTAAAAAACAACACCCTCTCAAATATGTAGGTTTCCTGTCTCAGGTGAAGTCAGAAGAAATAAAAACACTCAACTAAAAGCTAGATTAACAAAGAACTTTTTTTTCTTTTGCTCAAAAGTAAACTTTGCAATGATATATCAAGTCAGGTCTTGATTGATGTGCCTTTACCCATTTATATTTAGCAACCTCTGATTTCTAATAGTGACTATGAGTTACTACCCTATACAGAAATGCCAATTTATGTAATGTTTTCAAACAGTGGTGCTCCCACTGGCTTCATCTTAGTCCACAGAAAAGCCAACTGAAAGTGCTTACTGCAAGCTTCTAAAGTACAGAGATGATTTAAGGTGTTCACACCATCTTATGAAGTACGCCCTTTTCCCAGATTATCTAATCAGATACAATTTTATTTGTTCTCTTCTACAAGGGGAATTTAATTTTCATTAAGCATGCTGTGATAATAGCCACGATTTGTTAAATTTCTTCTTAGACAAAAAGCATGATGCTTTTCAGTTTCCTGATATTGCTCATAGACTAGACCAGTCTCCAGCATTCCAATTTCTGCAATAATTATTCTGTCGTGATGAGAGCAGAAGAGTGCCAACTCAAACAGAAAGCCTTTCATACCCTGTTTAGAAGGATGAGGGTGAGAGAGATGTAAGTAACAGGACATGCTCGTCACAAGTGAAAGTAACCTCAAAGCAAATCAGACTCTAAAATTATCAGTAACAAAATTAATAATGTGTTACTATCATACATTAAACAGAAACTAGATGGAAAAAATCATCCACCCATTTCACAGTCACATACACTGTGCTCTTCTTTCACTCTGAATATCTCATAGGAAATTATTAACTCCATTATTATGAACATATTGCAGCCTTTTGCACATGCTCCAGCAAATAGCCATTAGCATTATGATGCAAAGGTGATTGCATAGCATATATTTTATATCTCTCAGCCTTTATTCACTGAACATTTCAATATATCTGGTTTATTTGTAAAATTACTGTCTCCCATGTTTAAGATCTGGCTTGTGCTTGCTTTGCAGAACACCTATGACTCCACACTAAACTCAGTGTACTACTATAACCTCTCTTGTTACAGATAGAAACATAATTCAGTGTTGAATCTAACACAAACAGGATCATTATGTTTAGAGAGTGTTCCAAAGCCTGCTATCCAAGCAATCTGTGGCACATAAATAATGCAAGATCTCTTCTTTCTCCAAATGACTTCAGCTCAAGCAGAAACTCAGAAAGATGGAAGCCCAAATTTATACTGCCATTACAAAATCCAATCTATTTCTGGTTCTCCCATTGAATTATGACTCAGAGGCTTCCACTGTTTTCTGCACCCACCCACATGCTCCCAGTCTTTGCCAACCCATACAGAAAAGAATCTTAGTTGTAAATATTCCTGAATTTTATTATTATTATTATTTTAAAATGGCAGTGAATCCCAACTAATCTGAAAAGCTTCATGTTTTCTTTTAAAGGAAAGTAAGGCAGAAAATCTCCCCTCCCCCCTGACCTCTGAACCACAACCTCCTCACCACTAAAGCGTTCAACACCTCATTTAATCTCTCCTCGCTGCATTGGCACAGCACTGCAAAAGGAAAAGGGAAAAAAAATAATCTGGGGACTTCATCAATTTTTCATGAATTTTCATTTAGGCCAAAGCCCCCTGTAACAGTGGTCGATAGATCAAGCTGCTGTCACATATTTAACACCTGGAGCTACAGCTGCTCTCCCTGGGGGCTGCTGCTGACTCTGGCTGGATCAGAGGCAGGGCGGGGATCCTCGCTCTCCTTGCCTTGCTCACATGTGGCCCCAGAGCTCCCAGCTGAAATCCTAGCTACACTCACCATGGCAAATGTGTTTCCCGATATTCCCGCTGGAAAACTCCACCACGGAGCTTCGATCGCCTTAACTGGTGCATTGCTAAAAAAAAATGTGTTTTTAAGACTTCTGGCATTGGAATACGAAAGATCAAACTATTTCAAGCCTACTTCCCTTTCTAAATTCTCCCAAGAAAATCTGAACATCCAGATACATCTAATAACACCAACCCTTGTTCAATTTCAATTAAAAAATTCTAATGGGCAAAATCAAAAGGAAGATGTTTTACTCTTTTGAATACAATTCTTCACAGAGGTTTTAAGACTAGAACATCTGCTTTTAATAATTTAACCATAAAACAAAAGCACAACTAAAGAATTTGCCACATACAATTTGGAAGACTTGTTTGACTGGTAGTGTTAGGATTACATTTTCCTTCTGAAGAAGCTTCTATGGAAGAATCAGCAACTTGAAAAAACTCATTCAAAAAAAAAAAAAAAAAAACCAAAAAAAAAAAACCAAGGAGCAAAACAACTGTGTTCAAAATGGTTTGAACTACTATGTGTCCCAGCTGAATTTGACTTCTGTCTCTACACATAAATAGGGATACATCGAAGACTTTCAATCCCACTGTTTTTGTGGCAGGTGCCCATGAAGGGGGGAAAAAAAAAAAAAAGGAAAAGGAAATAAAAGAAAATTAATCATAATTAACACTGTTTATCACATTAATGCATAAGCATGAACACATCTAACATATATAAAAACCCAATAAATATTTCTTCATAAATCACTCAAAAGTTGCAAAAGCACATTATTAACAACTGCCAATTTAATAAGCAAAGTAAAACAATTACAGCTCCTTACTCTAAAACAGCACACTCAAGCATTTCAAACCTGTGAAAAACAGCAGTTCGTCCCTCATAGCACTATTGAGGCCACCTACAGTCAGATGATAATCAGAACCCTGCTGTCAGCAAAGGACAACCATTGTGTTTCTGGTGATGAAAAGAGCTTGGCTGGGTGTGGAAAGAAGGGTTTTCAACACCATGACAGAGAGCAGGAGTCAGACAGGATCGTGTGCAGCCCCATGGACAGGGCTGCAGCATCCAGGCAGCTCAAGAGTTTTCCAGCAGGAGTTGAGGACAGGTGAATGGGCACTCACTGCTGACAGCAGCCTGTCACCAGCAACTCATTTCCCGAGTGTGCAAACGAGGTGCTACAGACCTGCCCATCTTCTTCAGCCCAGAAATGCTGACAGCAGAAAACCGAGTAAGAGACTCCAACTGTTTCCTGGAAGTCACTTGAAAACCTGATTTATGACCAAAAAATTACCTCAAACCCAACCAAATACTGTTTGCTGTAATCTTCCAAAGGATGCCTTTGATACACACCAAGCACTGCTATGTGCTTTTAAAAATCACAGCAGAATCTCTAAAATTAAGTAAACAAGCAATGTATGTATTACATTTTTTTCTTTGATGAAGACCTTTCTGTAATTGCAGCCATGGTACTTCTTAAGGAAAGATAAAGCACTGTTGAGGTGAAATAGGAGAGCCTGCTTTAGACTGCTAAACCCTTTAAGTGGGGGACTCAGGCAGTTAAATTTCAAAGCTATCAAAACAGTAAAAGCACAATGCTATCGCAAAAACTTTGGCCATGGTTTCTGATCTCAGTTTCACATTCACGTTGCTCCTGCCCTAAAATACCTGACAAAGGAGAACAGCTTTATTATTTTTGAAGTTTTCTACTATCTCCCATACGATTCATGCCTGACGTGCCACCACCTACAGTGGTTAAACAAACTCCAAAGACTAAAGATGGTGTAACAGGTGCCTCACAGTAGGCAATGAGGGAGGGATCAGTGAAAACTGACAAGATATGGTGCACATTTAAATTGCAAAACAGTCAGTCACTTCAATTTGATGACTCAAGGCACAACTGGAACAATCCTGTGAACTTCAACAGGAGATCCTGAATCTCAACAGGATTAGAATAAAGATTTCAAGTGCTTATGTCTCTCCTTAGGATTTCTCAACAGTTAAAACACATGTACAAAGACACAAATAATCCAGTAAATTCATCTAGTAATACTTACCCAGATTTCAGCCTTTCTTAAACTCAACTCCCAAATACCAACCAAAACTGAAAAACTTTCTGCGATGCGTTTACTGGCACATTTACTTCTGCTTTGCCAAAACATTTACTTCTGGGTGCCAAAACTGTTTTCATTTTTTGTTTGGCACAGTTTTGAATCTAGGCTACAACAGGTAAAATGTAGTGAACAAATCTATTCTACTTGGCTTATTCCACCATTTAAACATTTCAAAAATGAGACATTTTCTGCAATTTCTGAGAAAACAGAAGCCTCAAGATCACACCATATCAGCTATGAAAGTCTGAAGACAGCATTAGGAACAAAGATTTCTCTTCTGTGCTTCCCCACCTTTAAACGTACCATCTACTGCAGACTTAAATCCATTCTTTATCAACTAAGCAATACAAATTTGTTCTAAAGCCCCACTTGAAACACATTTTAGGGAAAATACTGTCAGATGAAGAGCTGTGGGGGAAAACTCACCCAGCAAGAAGAGTGCACTCGTAAATCTATTAAAATACAATTCTATGCAAAGATGCACATTCTGAACAAAAAGATCAGTGTTGATTCTACCCATATAACTGAGCAGCAAAAAAAACCATGTGCAACTGATTATATTTTATGTCTGATGAGCTCGTTTGCTGTGAATATAATGAATGTATCTGCTAACTCTACTGGAAGCAGACTACTCATGCCAGGTGGGCTCTGAAACAGCCCTTTTGACTTCTCTGTTAAGACAAAGAGAATCGATAAAGACCAAGACTGCTCTGGATGATATGAGAAATGGCCAACGATTTCACTTGCCATTCACATAATGAATGAGGCCTGGGTCAAATTTATGATCGAGAAGCATATATATTGAGGTTTCCAGCAGTACAGAACATGAGTCACCAAGATGCTGTCTGCTTCTGTTGAGGTAACAGATGATGAGATAAAGAGAAACAGACAGTGCACCTTAGATTAAATGATAGGTATTTTTCCACATTAGTTCCAGTATAACCAACTCTAGACATCATTTAAAAATTAGATTATTCTTCAGAGGAAGATTATCCTTTGTCCATGTTTGTGCCAATCATGATTATACTCTGGCTAGAACCTCATTTCAGTATAAATCACTTAGTCTGTACAGACACTGCTGCTGACCAAACACACGTGAAAATGCCTTGACTAAAAGCAACAGCTAATGACAAAACGCCGTACTTTGTTCCTGAAATGCCCATTTGTTAACTCCCAGGATGCTGGCTGTGTGCAAGCGCTGGGTTAAGACAAGCATAAAAGCCACTATGAAGTTTTAAAGAACGCTAAATAAATAAAAACTACTCACATGCCACTTCCAGAGACGCGTTGCGACTCACGGCTTCTCCAAGGTAGTTCCTTGCCACGCACACGTAGCTCCCCTCATCGGGTTTGCTCCGGCGCCCGTGCACGATGCGCAGGAAGAATAAAGATCCGCTGGGCAGCAGCATGCGGTGCGAGCGCGGGTCATCCTTGTCCGTTTCCACCCGCTCGCCGTCCTTGTACCACTCGATGGTGGGGGTCGGCCTCCCCTCTGCCTTGCAGTTCAGGGTGGTCGGCTCTCCTTTGGACACTATCACATCGGAAGGATGCTCAACAATCCGTGGTGGGAAGTCCTCTTGACGGAGACGGGATCCTAAAGAAAAGGAGAGAGGGAAGAGAGAACAATTTATTTGTGGTTTAGGGGTCACAAAGAGCTCTTGCAAGTTACTTTTTTAATGTTACAAAAACTAAAAAACCAAAAAAACCCCAAACAACATCAGAAATTGCTTTGTCTGATATCAGAGACTGTATCAGACTCTCCCCTACTTAAAAACCTGAGATGGACTAACAGACATAACCCTCTATAGTGTTATCCCAGAAGCAGACTGTGCACAGAGGAGGATCCCTTACACATACATGAATGACAATCTTTTTTTTTTTTAATAATCTTCCTATTTACATTTACTTCTAGATCACTGTGTGCCTTCAGATTCCCCTCACAGTTTCTGCTTTCTCATGCTTTCATCTGCCAGATTCAATAGAAGGACATCCAAAACCCCAGTATCTTACCAGCCCCATTAGTTAACAGTTCTTTGCAGTTTAACATGTACACTTTATACCTCTTTTCCACAAACAGTCCAGGTATGAAAAGAGAAGGAGAAAAAAAAAGCCAAAAGGGAAATCTCAAATGTCTTAGAAATTTTCAGTTTCAGGATTGCATGTATATACACACACATACATAAATACAATATAGTCAGAGAATCATAGAATGGCCTGGGTTGGAAGGGACTTCAAAGCTCATCCCATGGGCAGGGACACCTTCCACTAGACCAGGTTGCTCAGAGCCCAATCCAACCTTACCTTGAACACTTCCTTCTGCATTAATCCTACAGATGCTCTCCACTCCTGCATATCTAATTAGACTATGTGATCCTGGCAAAGTATTTTTGCAACAGTCACGGCCGTTTGTGCCTCAAAAATTATCTTTTCTAGCATGGATCCTGAAAATCCTTTGAGTGGAGCTGCCATGCTGCTAAAATTGGTCTGCACTTGTTAAATAAAGGTAAACCAACTTCTGCAGGGTAGTGAAACATTTGTCTCAATTTTCTGATCAGCAGTTTTGCTGAGTCGTAGAAAAGCAATTTAACATCAATGTCTTAATTGCATTCTAGGCTCTACATACTTGAAAATATTTTCAATGCCTCATTTACTGCAAAAGTTATAAGGAAAGGCATAAGGATCCAGTCAACAGAGTGAATCCACCTTTGGACTTCTGTTTTACTAACACTCAGGTCATTAAACTAAGGCTTGCCACTGCAGTTGTGTTACATTGCTATTGCACAAATCAGCTCTTTCAGTGGCTTCCAGATTCTATTACTGGAACAGCAAAGAAATCCATAATCTGCAATGCCTGTACATGTAAAAAAAAAATATCAGAATCTATAGCTAAGCACAAATGAACTTATGGAAAATTTGGAAGAGAAAACATATTTCTTTCTTCTATTGACAAAAAAAAAAAAAAAGGGGGAACATTCCCCCCCACCCTCCCACTAAAAAAAAATAATTCAATCTAACAGAAGATATCTGAAGTTTAAAAATATGCCTAGTGCATGACCCAAAACAAATATTTGAAAAAGACTGAAATCACCATTTAAAGATGAACATTTGAAAGCACATAGGATTAAAAGGTGAACTTCATACATTGACTAGAGATATTTTTATTTAGAACACTCCCCCAGATAATTTATCAACTATCAACTTAATTCATTTCTTATTCTCAAAAAAGAAAACAAAAACCCACTAGTTGTGTTAAAACATTTCTATTAACAGCATCAGGAGGAAAAGGAAAGCTGAGGTGTTTTGAGATGAGAGGGACTTAGGTCAGAGAACAGACACAACTGAATTTTGACAAATGGTTAATATAGGGTAACAAAATTTGTATGAAAAAAATGCAAATCCAAAATATTAGTTTTCTTGTACACAAAGTTTTGATAATGTTCAGAACTCCTAAAAGTTTATCCTATAGAAACTTACAGGCCATGTTCAAAGCTGTGAAAAGGGCTTTCTCCCATAAAAAAAGCTTAACCTTCTACAACCCAATTAAAAACCCCTCCTCAGGTCACAATATGGCTGATTCTTCCTCTTCAGCACTGATGTTTATCACAAACCTGGTAAAACTCACCATACCCTAATTAAGCAATTTGTGCTCAAGAGAGAGCTGAGATGTGAGCAGCAGGGACCATGACAACGTGCAAGGAGAAAGACTGGGGAGGTGTTTCAAGGGTGATCACACCACACATTCCTGTGGTGGCTGGGTGCACTTTTAGCTATCCAGGGCTACAAGGCATTCCCTCCATCATGCTCTTAGAGGAGGGGGGAAGCAAAACACACCCAGGATCATTCACAGAGCACACCAAACTCCCTCCTTCCAAAGTGAACTGAGCACCAATAGGCATTCACAAAGATTGTGCTGATGTAGAAATAACAAAGGAAACCAGAAACTTGGCTCCACTGCCCGTCTCTAGATGCCGTCTGCATATCAGAAAGAGATAGATGCAAGTGGTGTTTGATTTTAGTTTAAATTCTTTCACTATAGTTCCCCCTAATACTCCTACAAGTACAACCTCATTAAGAAGGAACAGAAATTCTATTACCCCAGGATCTGTCTGGGCAGAAGATATTTTTACTGCAGAGCCAGATGCAACCATGACCTTAAGCAGGCATCTGTGGTGTATCCTGGGCTACCAATACAGCTTCCTTTTCCATTCAGCCCCCCAGAATTTCCATCTGGTGCATGCAAAGAGCATATGAACAACCCCTGAGTTTAGGAGCCCTAAAGTCTTTACTAAGATTGCAACGACTTCACATGAGCTAATAAATGCTGGTGGGCAAAACCAAAATTCGTACAATATTCAACTGCTGGAGCTATTCCACAGGAGCGTTCCAATGCCTCACCACACTCACAGTCAAGAACTCCTTCCTAACATCTAATCTAAACCTACTCTCAGTTTAAATCATACCCCCTTGTCCTGTCACTCCAGGCTCTTGTAAAACATCTCTCTCCATCTTTCCTTTAGGTTCCCTTCAGGCCACAATTAGATCACCCCAAAGCCATCTCATCCCCAGGCTGGACAACCCCAGTTCTCTCAGCCTTTCCTCCCAGCAGAGCTGCTCCATCCCTCTGATCACCCTGGTGCCTCCTCTGGCCTGGCTCCAGCAGGTCCCTGTGCTTGCTGTGCTGGGAGCCCAGAGCTGGATGCAGCCCTGCAGGTGGGCTCTCAGCAGAGGGGGCAGAGGGGCTTTGGATGCAGCTCAGAACATGTTTGGCTTTCCAGGCTGCCAGCACTCATGGCCAGCTCACGTCCAGCTTAATGGTGTCCTGTGGCATTTTTATGTGTGACTAAATTTATTTTCACTTTAGACTAAACATTGAGTTATCAACTTGCGTTGTCTAAGATACTGCAATACAATGTTTTGTAACTCTAAAAAACACAGCTTTCATTTTCAGGTACTAGAGCCTGCTAACTACTGATAATTGCTGACCTGATAAATGCTGAGTGATGGGAAACACTGCAGTTCCCATAATAACTGGTGACATTATAGATTTGTGATAAACTGTCACTTCATAAGTAAAGAACATTTGCATTCATATCTACCCTTACATGAATCATTTCTGCAGCACTCACTGCTAATGTCCTTTGAGGTCAGGACACTGAACAGGGGAAACCCAGCCTCATACTGGAACTGAGCAAGAGGAAACTGCTGGGGGACATATATTTGTCAAAAATGAACAAAAAAACAAAAAAACAGGCTCCAGTTATTTATATGTCCCTGTGCAGCACATGTATTGAAATATATTCACCAACTCTTCCTTCTTACACTCTCCTTCCTGTCTTAGGAATTTATGTACATATTCCTAATCAAAGTATGGAAAGTAAGAAAAGTGAGGAACATGGACAAATGCAGAAAAAATAATGTGGCCAGTACATTTTACTTCAGGTGTTGACACTCTCCTCTTCCATTATCCTACTTTAACTTAATCCAGATGTGTTGGACAAGACATTCCCTGAGAACCACCTCCAAGACTACTCCTTTGGGAAGTGTAAAAGACAACAACCACTCATTGATTTTGACCAGTTCAGCATCAGGGTGCCAACTAAGTCAGGTTGTCTCTCACAACTACCACCAAGCCTCATGCATTTGCTTTTATATGCTCAGTCTTCTGAGGGATCCAGCGTACCATATAGTTACAGCTGCATTGGTAGCATGTAAACTAAATGCCTGTTATTTTCAGTTTAGTCTGGCTGATCCTATAGTCAAATAACCCTAAAAAATTATTGGATGCAAGAATTTTTATTAATAAATGAAAGATTTGCTGTAAATACACAGAAGCAAGAAGGAAAGGAGACTAAAGCAAAGAGTCAATACTCTTCTTTTTTACTGCATTTCCTCAGAGTCACTATGCAATCCCTATCCTAAGAGAAATCACAGAATGGTCTAGGTCCTTAAAGATTCCAACCCCCCTGCCATGATTCGACCAGGTTGCTCAGAGCTCTTTCCAACCTTCCAGGGATGGGGCATCCACAGCTTCTCTGGGTAACCTGTTAAAGTGCCTCACTACCCTCACAGTTAAGAACTTCTTCCTAATATCTGAACCAAACCTACTCTCTGTCAGTTTGAAGCCATTCCCCCTAGTCCTGTCACTCCATGCTCTTGTAAAAAGTCTCTCTCCCTCTTTCTTGGAGGCTCCCTTGCAGGTGGGAAAGCCTGGAAGGCTACAATTAGGTCACATGCTGTGTAACATACACAAATCATCATAGAAAAAGGCACTTGGCAATTCACTTTCTCCTCCTAGTCCACTGTCTTTCAAATTTCTAGGAAGATACTTTCATTTATTGTGCTTCACTTTTCTCCAGTATTAATTTACTTCACATAAGGACCTAACATTGATTTAATCTATTAAGCCTACTCTCTAAATAAGCAGCTACAAGGCTAATGGTCTGTCATACCAGAAAAGCAATAGTACAGACTAAATAGAGAGACATTTCACTCGTCTGTCAAATCAACAAAACATTCATGGCTACTGGGCCAGTGATGGTTAAGAGAGAGGATAGCAATTGCATTGTAACCACTGAGCATTTTTAAAGGAAAACCAATATTGCATCAGTTTACATGTTATCACTCTGAGATAGTATTTCGTAGTACAGAGTTCTAAACTACCTTCAAGAGCCTCCTCGAAATTCTCTCTTCCCTGCTGATGTTATCAGCACCTGTCATCCCTTGTTACAGTCTGACATCCCATTTTGTCCTGTTTGCATCTCTAATTCTTTTCCAACTTTTACCTGCCAGACTTCCTATATACAGAAAAGCTCCTCCTCAGCTGACCTACAAGACTATGACTCCTTTTAAATCCTTCCTGAAGGCTCTCATTTTGATTCCTTTAACATTCCAAACACAGCTTTAATACACTTGGATAAAAAGAGAAAGCTGGGACTAGATTTTCAATAACAAGACCAACAGTCAATTAACACTATGGCTACCAGAGATCATCCTTACAACAGAGCTGCCATCTACTCTCCAATCTGCCTGACTGTTCTCATACTATTGGTGTGAAAAGGATGCTTAAAATGGGATGTGATGTTTTACATTGAGTCATATATTTGAAATATGTCCGGTTCAAGAGTTCTAACAGGTCACACCCAACAAGCATACTGCATATTAAGTTCAGAAAGAAAGTATTGACAACAAGAAAAACAGAAGTTGTTGCAACAATGAAACCTGAAAGAAATTCATAATATCCTTTAGGTTGGAAAAGACCTCCTGGATAATTGAGTCCAACATTTTACCAGCCACCACCCAGTCAACTAGATCAGGGTGCCACATCCAGTCGTTTCTTGAACATCTCTAGGGATAGTGACTCCACCACCTCCCTGTGCAGCCCACTCCAATGTTTAACCACCCTTCCTGTAAAGAAATATCTCCTCCTGTCCAGCCTGAACCTCCCCTGGCACACCTTAGGACTGTGTCCTTTTCTGCTGTCTGGTTGTCTGGGAGAACAGACTGACTCCCAGCTCGCTGCACCCTCCTTTCAGGGAGCTGTAGGGATTCATAAAGCCACCCCTGAGCTTCCTTTCCTCCTGGCTAAACACCTTCAGCTCCCTCAGCTGCTCCTCATATGAGTTATTAGTTTTTTCGTGCCTCTGATAGCATTTTGAATGCATTCCTTCCAAGAGCTTGCCAACAACACATGTTCTCCCTGAGACAGTGCAAAAGGACTGTTTATCAAGAAGACAAACAGCAAAACTGTGATAGGAAAAAAAAATCTCCTCCAGCAGAAAGCTATAGATGCAGAAGAAAAGGCCCTGTCTACATTTGATTCTACAAAGAAGACAGCTCCAAAGTTATTAAATGCCAAAGAACCTTCTTTTATGCTACAATCTTGGGCTATTTTCACTGTGACAATTAAGAAAAAATGACACTGAAATCAAGGGATTTTAATAACTTTTTAATTGAAAGAATAATGCGCTTTGAATGAGTGGACAGCTACAGAACTGTCTGCAGAATCTCTTCTGGTTACATCAGATCTGTCATGTGGCCAGGCTCCAGCTCTTTTTTTGACTTATGCAGACTCTACAAAGGCAATCCCACAGCTACTCAGTTAAATCTACTGAAGGACAGACACTGTTCATTTTCCCACTTCTTCATATGCCTCGTTTCACGAAAGAAGTACTTATCAGAAACACTTACTGCACACACTTGTTTGATGTGATGAATAACTCTGTTGCTTTCACCACCCTTTTAGGCACAGAATTGACTGAAGGCAAGCAGAGATCTCAACTGAGTCACATCTTAGTTCAAACAAAAGATAACATGGAAAAAGTCAAGATAATGAGAAAATTCAACTGGAATACAGGCTGATGCACTGGCATCAGGCTGATTATTCGACATGCATTCCTCTAGGCAAAGTGACATGGCAAGGACGATATTTTGAAAATTTATACTTTACAGTCTCTCCCTCTCCTCTGAGATTTGGCAGACTGGAAAAGATTCCAGTGATACGGCTGTTTCCAAGGTAAGGGTTTTGTTCAAAGCTGTGTCAGCTACGACAAGGTCCTCTGAAAGCTTTTCCTTGAGCAAAATTAATCCATTAAACAACATATCCTAACTTCCCCAGGACATGTGCCTGCAGATAAGTCACCTTTCCTATAGAGTGTGTCTGCCAAGAGGGAGAGCAGGAACTGCTGACAAGAGAGATCAATAACTGTCATTAAAAACATTGACCAAATCTTACTGGAAGGTTGATTTCATTAAGTTTCTCTTGTATGAAACTGTGACTTTGCTAAATAAGGTGTAATCAACTTTACCATTAAAAAAAACACTGCAAACTTTTTTTTTTTTTTTTTAGTGTGGATAATAATCCAGTATAAACACCCTATTCCCTATATAAAATTATTTCAGGGGAAGCATTCCAAAATTGACATAAAGGCTTAATGAAATTTTACTCTAATTCATTTTTCTTCATACCAGCATTCAAGTGTCCTATTTCACTTCTTTTACAGAGTCTTATCACACCTCAAAACTTATTTCTAGCACACTGCCTGGGATGGAACAGCATGTTAGGGATGCAGTCAAGAGAGCAGAAGTGAGCACAGTAGCCCTGAAAACTGGAATATAGATTTACAGGGCAATGATTAATCTTTTTTCCCCAGGTGAAAAGTGATGTTATAAATACAAGTCACTGCTTCAATGAGAAAGTTACATCGATTTGTTTATTCCAAAGCAGTATGGTTTAAAGTTCAAGTCAAGAAATAAAACATCTACCAGAGCTATGCTCCTGAATGAAGGTAACTGAATTATTTGTTTAATAACATACCAATACTTAATAACACTAACACCCACACACACAGACAAAAAAAAAAAAAAAAAAAAAAAAAAAAAAAAAAAAAAAAAACCCACAAAAACCCAGCAAACCCAAAACACTTTTACTTGTACGTTCTTTAGCAAAAAAAGCTCTAGGTGTTAAAACTAGACTAGCTGCTCCAATTCAAGCGTGGGTTTCATTAAAGTTCACTGACTCCAAATAATGAGATTATAAAAATTACTTCAGGAAGTGAAGAAGATAGGGAGAGAAGAGGAATATTTGCAACTATGGAAAGCAAAAAGGACAATGTTTATGTGTATGTGGGCACACATGTCTCTGTATTTATATGCTGTGTGTAGATACATACCACATCTATATTTACACAATGTACACACACACCTGCAAGTGCCAGGTGACCCCTTGTAATCCAAATTATTCTATGATATATACACAGCACCTAACAAAAGCATCAAAGACAAAAAACCAAAGCAAACCCCCCTCTTTTTATCCAGAAGAACTCAAGCACAACAGCTCTTCCCTTGAGAGTCTTTCCAAATCACTCTGGAATTTAACAAAGCAAAGCAGAAGTGTATGCCTGACACTAAAAAAATCTTTCAGCTCTTTTTTAGGTCAAGGATGGAAGGTAAAAAAGCAGACATTGCTTACAGACAGCAAAATAATTTATTATACAAGGGGCATGTTATCATAGCACTGGGGAACTGGCAATGGCTCCTTATCAGCCAGGCAAAGGGAGACTTTGCAGCTTCCCTGATACCACTGGAGAAACCAATGGCTCATTAGAATCAAGTAAACTTTGCTTTTGCATAGAAGGGTTGGTGACCACAAGCTCTTTAAAGTCTAAAGCTTTCTACTGATAGATGATAATGACCATCCAAGGCAACATTAAAAGATACACATAAAAGCTTTAAAAATGAGCAATTAGAAAAACACATCAATTTTACCAGTGTTAAGCTAAAACAGCTGTAAAAAAAAGCTTTGAAATGACAACCAGGTCCATATCCCTTCAAGAACCATGAGTCAAATAGTTTTCAGATTAGAAATTGCCACAACCTGTGAAATCTGACTACATTTGTAAATAAATTCGCCCATCTGAAGCAGTCTTAAAATAATATTTTGTGGAAAGGAGGGATTGTAACTATAAGCATAGCAGACATTTTAACTTTGATGTTCTGAATTTTATCCCACAGCCACTATGTTCTCTGCTGACACTGGTCACAAAGACTCCATGAATCACACCAGAGGTGAATGTCTAGGGAATTGTAAGTACACAGTATCAATTCTTGACTTAGAACTTGACCCAAACATATTAAAAAACGCTTTTGTAAAGTTCCAAGTAACTACCACCCAACAAATACTAATTTTGCAGCAAAGCTCTCAGTAAAATTTAAAGTAGTATGGCAAATATCAAAAACTCATTGTAATATCTTGGTTTAGAAATCTGCAAATTACACCTTTGTGGTTTGTCAAAGACTCTCTTTGGAAACTTCAACTATTTTGGAAAACTTTTTCCAAATATCCATGGAAAAAAAAAATACAGATCAAGCTATGCGAAGAAACATTCTAATCCTACTTTTTCTAATCCCATATTGAGTAAATAAGCTGAAAAGTAAATATGCTCAAAAGTGGAAGGCTTTTGGAATTACCATGAACTTCCTCACAAGCTGTAACTCTCCTACTACGTCAACAAAAAAGAATCAGGTAAACAATTACAGGCACTCCAAGACTTAGGAGTATGTTTATAATTGCCCCTTCATTTCACCTTTTGCTAGCTGGCATTTTAAAAATTCCTTCAGCCATCCAGAGCTTGAAAACAAACAAATTCTACAGAAAATTCAGTCACATACTATCTTCTGCATATATAGGACAGGTTTATAAACACCTCATATACCCCAAGCACAAAAGATAATTTTTATATTGGTGCTTTACAACATGCATTTGTATTTTTATATATTTAGAAGTTTGGGGCTTTGTTTGTTTGTTTTTTGTTTTCCCATGTTTAGAAAGTAAATATTTTACTGCAAATACTGCACTTTTTTTTTTGTTTGATCATCAAAATGTCACCAGCTTTTCGATGGTTATCACTCTGATATCTGGAAGTCATACCATGGACTCTCTTTGTATAAGGAATTCTCACCACTAATAATGAGAAACTTCCCACAAAATTCAAATTTATGCACAAGCATCTAAGTGTCCTAACTCTAGTTTCTCCTGATGTATCTATAGTACAATTATATATACTTTTAATACATGCATATATATATATAATGTGAGAAAGCATCTTCTATTAAGAGAATATGTGGAGCTCTTTGTTGGAGGAGCTCTGATATAGTTGGAGTCTCCCATGTGTATCCCTCCCTTCCCCCAGAAAAACAAAACCCAAAAGACACCACTTTTCTCCTTGTTGATTTCCTTTTTGTTTGCTCTCCATACATCTTTCACAATTCCTTACTTACCTCATCATGTGTATTCTAAGGTCATTTTTCTACCTTGTTGCTATTATATCTGCAGCTAATAAAACGACCTTTTTTTTTTAATCCTAAAGAGTTCATCAACTCCATTTACAGGGTGATTGTTCTCTTTTCATTCTCCTGTTCAGAAGCCATCCGGTTATCTGTCCCATTAGATAACAAAACACAATTCTGCAACTTCTGCAGCCAAAATGGGATTTAATGTTCTTGGGCCTGGTGACAGAAAACACACACTCCAGTATCTGTGCCAACTTATGGGTGGTTTTTTTTTAAGCAGCCCTCAGTGTTTTTCTCTCACCTTTTCTGTTCCACATATTTACACCCAAAGCTGGCACAAATTAGGGAAGTCTTTCCTAGTAGTTTAGGCTGAAGGCATAGGTCCAGTGAGAGGTTTGTTTTATTGGCCCTTGATGTTACTGGTTGGAAGAATCTTGCCTCTCAAGGAATATGCATTTCACAGGATCTTTCTGCAGCATTATTTTACCCTTTTTATATTAAAAAGAGGAAGATTTTTTGAAACAGTAAAGTCACAGACACTGATTCAGAAACCTCTTTTGTCTATCCTGTTTTTATAGAGTTATGTTGATTCTACTAATGGAGCATGGATTACTGATAAACATCTACCTCTCAGAGCTGTGGAATGACAAGGGGACTGCTGTGACCTTCTGAGAGCTTCTTTCCAGCATATAATTTATTTACTCCTTGTTTTTTTACATCAAACAGCATTATACAGAAGCACAGAAATAAGAGTGTCTGGCAGCACCATGGGCAAAACAAACAAAAACTCCCAGCAGTTCTCAAAGTGTTTACTGTAAGCAGGAAAATTTGTGAAAATAGCAGTAGAGGAAGTAAATAGGAAGTAGATTCCACCTTTTCAGATTTAACCTTCAACTTGTAAATCATTATATTTAGCAACAAATGCTGTCTAGACACACTTAGGAAATAAAATTCCATCTTAAAGCAGTGGTAGGTTGGCCACAAATGACAGCCAAATCCAGCTGTTCACTCACCACCCTGTCCCATGGGATGGGAAGAAAGCAGAAGGAAAGCAAGAGACTTGTGGATTGAGATAATGGCAGCTAAAAGGGAAGGGAAATACTGTGGATAAAAACAATGCAAAAAAAGAGGAATTCATTCACTACTCATCAGCAAACAGATGTCCAGGCACTTCCTGGCAAGCAAGGCCTCAGCATGCAGGACCATTGCCTGAGAACACAAATGCCATAACCATCAATGTCCCTCCTTTATCTTCCTTTCCATGAGTTTTTACTGCTGAGCATATGATGACATATGGCACAGAATATACTTTTGATCATCTTGATTCAGCTGTCCCAGCTCTGCTCCATTCCAACCCCTTGCCAGCCCATGCCTACTACACTCTGTTTAGAGGTACAAATCATAAATTTTTCAGGAGACAGGATCTTTTTTTCAATGACTTACATTCAACAGATAAAAAAACCCCCTCAAACATGATAAAAGAACCTTTCCTTCTGCAAAACTAGTTTGCAGTGAATCTATTTCCTCCAGAACATATAAGCACAATGCGAGACATCCTTGTAGATGCCTTTGTCATTCTAGGTTTCAGAAAGAGAGCAGTTAACATGTTTTTATATTTATTATTTCTCTGGTACAGTCAGCTTCCTAAGTGAAGTAGAATCAAAACTTCGCCGCCATGAAGGAAAAATAAATCAAATATATATGGGAAAATACGAGGAAAAGTTTAAGGTTGACACTACAATGGTGCTCACGTGGAAACCAGCATTTCCCAGTGTCTGCACTCTGTGTGAATATCATAACACAGCCTTTCAGCATCACACCTCTGTGTGCACCTGGGGAAGGGAACAGTGAAAAGGCCTCTTCACTTTTGCTAAGCATCCTTGATTTCCAGAAGACTGTGGCTAGAAAAAGAATTTAACTCCATTCCTTCACAATCCTGCTATATTTGTTAACCATTTTACAGGCTTTTTTTTTTTTTTTTTTCTCCTTTTTGCTTTTTCCCATCCAGTGAAAATAATCAAGTCAGGATTTTGGGTCACCTTTCAGAGTTAAACAGTCCCCAAATATTTATCTTCTAGAGTAAGAGAAATAAGGTTAAAAGCCAATAGTTCTGTCATCAGCCAGTTTTGCACACCTGAGGACATGCCTTGCATCAGGTGTTTCAGGTACAGCACTTTACTTCCACCCACATTTCTCTACCCAAGATCTTAGAAGTGCACACACAAAAACTTCCTTAGTTTTCTCACACTATTAATGTCATAACTAAAGTTTGTTCATTAGCCACAATGCTATGCAACTATATGAAATAAAATATATTGTACCTTTTTAAATATGTGAGAAGGAGGCTTGTTAGTGGTAGCTAGCTGTAGAGACCAAGGCAGGACTTCAAAAACTATGCTGCTGGATTTATGAAGACTGGTACATTGCAAAACAAGGCCCAGCAAATTTCATTTAGGCCAAAAGCAGCAGCAAGGTTGAGGAAAATGACACAGGTTTAGTGTAACAGTCAACCGTAACTGGCTTGGCTAAAGAGAGATTTCCATTTCTTGGCACAGTAACAAATCCTCAAGCAGAGAGGGGCTATAGGGGTGAGATTCTTTCCTCTGTAAGTAACTTAATGAATGAAGTACTAATTAACATTATGGCATTGATAAATGGAGAGAGAGATTAGGGATGTACTCGATATTCAGGCCTTCCCAGATGGACTGTCAAAGCCACATTAATTCCTATCTCATTGGAGCATCTGCTTCTCCCATAATCCATTGCCCCTTGGTACAAACAACACAAACTGTTGTGACTCAATTCGATTTATATCAATCTAATTTCTTTTAATCCAATTTGTATTCCAATCTACTACCTTCTAATCACTTAAATCTTCAGCCTCCATCTGGTAAATTTTCTCTCAAAATTAACCGAGCAGATGCCTCTGCAATTGTCTTCCACAGTCAGGCTAATCATGCCCTGGCAGTGGCCTACAGAGCTCACTGAATAGGTACGTGACTTACAGCATTGCCCTTCTTATTACAGGCATGGCGATGCAGGAAGGCCATTTTGTCTTTCATTAATTGGTTAATTTGCATAACACTGCCGGGGAAAGATGCCTGGGAAACAAAAGCCAAGAGTGGAAAAGCTTCAAGAAGGCAGCATGACATGCTCCTCATTAGTCACATGGCCATGACACTTTGAACCATCTATTGTTTGAGGTAACAAACCCCAAACTGCATTACAGCTAAATACATAACAAACATCTACACACAATATTGGAGTGCATGAGTTCTGGCACTGCTGTCATTGAATATGCAGAGAACACGGGGATTGTCCAAACAAAAATCCAAGAAAAGTGCTGGATGCTGAGAAAATTAGAAAGCACATTGTTTGGCAAAACTTCCAGTCGTCTCCCAAATAAATTAACTTTCAGGATGCTACAATTACACATGCAAACAAAGCCAAACTTGCTGACTACAAAAAACTTCCCAGGACAGAATGGGCCACAAGTTATCCAATACAGGATAAGTAGGAGGAGTAAAAGGATGAAGCTAACATTCTCAGCCAAGGATAAGTAAAATTCTGAGCCCTAAGCAAAATGCAGAAAGAGGAGTGCCACTAACTGGGTGGCTCGCTAAGAACACAATGTTCATCTTTCCCCTTGATCAATACTACAACATCTCCAAAAAGCTGATGGTATTTTCAGCAAAAAGTGGACTGCATCATTCAGGTGTTCACATGATCACGGACTGCAAAATTTAGGAAGTTTTTTCAACTCTGTTATTCAGAATCCTGGGAGGACAGAAAGGAGGACATTCAATGTGACACTTGTGTTTCCTAAGCAATGTTAAGGAAGAGAAATACTGAAAACACAGCAGGCACTTAATAAATAGTGAGGGAAGCATAAGAAGAACAAGCTGGGCCAGTGGGGGAAGAATAAGAGTAGCTTCTATCATACATAAGCAGGTACAAAAGGAGCAAAGAAAACTTTCACTTGGCACTCAGTCCCTTGCAACATGAGTTATATTCTTGTTGGCCCACAGCCACTTACACAAGATCAGCTATTAAGAGTCCTCAGATTCAGAGAGAGGCCCTTTTGCTATTACAAATTATATAAAAAAATTTGTTGCTTCCCGTTTTTTAAAACAATATAAATCAGACTAAGATGGAAGGGTCAGCCTGCAATCCTCACCTTAAAAAAGAATTAAAAAAACTTGGGTCATCCAATTTTTCAGTAGCTGGAAAGTGAGCTTACCAGAATGATTTGCCTGGAGCTCACTACTCCTTCCTCCTCTCAATCTCAATCTCCTACACCTGAATAAGAGGTTTCACTTACCAGCTAATAGGTACCTAGTAAATTTTTTATAACCTAGGGACAGGAAATAGTATAAATACAATGGATCCAAGCCAGAGGATGCTGAAGAAGGAAGGAGAGGGTGTGTTGCTTAAGGAGGGGGTGGAGTGGGCAGTCTTTCTTCCCCTCCCACAAGCTGTCAAGTCCTTCTGTGCACACCCCCTCCCTCGTCCCTGCTAAAACCCTTCCTCTCCCTGCCTGCCATGACAGGTGGTCCAGATTTTCACTTAGAAAATCTGGCCACCCTATGTTTGCAACACCTCCCCGCTTAGTATCATCTGTGAATTTAATTAGCATGCAGTTTACCCACTCGTTCAGATTATTAACGAAGATGTTAAACAAGACACAATCCAAATAAAAGGATCCCTGTGGCAAACCAGTTGATGCTTTTCTTTACATCAGTTTATTGCTATCTATTGTAACCCTTTATTTACAGATGTCAACCAACAATTCATCTACATGATAGCATGGACAGCCAAGCAAATTTGCCTTTTGTTTTCCCAGCTAACAGCCTGTGATACACTATATATTGTAGAATTATACATAATGATTCCCTTAAGTAGACGTGTCCCATCTACTATACATATTATTTCATCACACTAAGATATGTAGCCCCTTGCTTCTCCTGATTCATCTGCCACTCCTCAGCCATGTGCACAGAATCAGTGGTAAGTGATGGTCAGGAAAAATCACACCATTTGTGATCATTTCTAGGGTCAATCTAAAACCAATCCATGGAAATCTTGCAGAGGGAGGCGATCACTAGAAAAAGTAAGACTGTTAAATATTGAATCTCTCCCAGTTTATAAACTGGATTTGAAATGGAAGTTTAGCAGCAGTGGGAACTATGGAAGGAATATATAAAGCAAAAATAAAATTAATTTTTCCTTACAAAAAGGAATGCAAGAGCACTGCTCTGAGTTAGTAGCTTCAATAGGGGCATTATTACAATTTTAATCATCAGATGAGCAGAACTACAGTGTAATGTCTGGGTAATGATGTTTAGGTTTTGAAAGTAAAATAAATGTAACAGCATTTTACACATAAAGCAAATCACATTTGGGAAAACGACAAACAAGGATGGCAAAGAAAACCCTCCATATAACTGAAGACTTTAAAGTAGAGAAAACTTCACAGAACACATCACACAAATATATATATTACAGACTTACATACAGCTTTGCTCATAAACCAAACCCACCTGCAGCTTAAAACATTAAGCAGAGTCCTCCCTCCCTCCCTTGTACTGCAAGCATACTGTGATACAAGAAACAAACATGTGAACACCCAAAGCCAAATGCAAAATCTCTGTAAAGCAGGTGGCCACACACACCAGTCACAAAAGCTCTCACTGAGCTTATCTGTGGAGTACTTGTTTTTCTTTGAGACCTTGTTCCCTGGAGGAGTTGCAGATGCCCCATCCTGCTCAAATGCAGGTTGGATGGACTTCTGAGCAGCCTGGTCTGATGGAAAGTGGCCCCATCCATGGCATGGATGTCAGAACTGGATGACCTTTAGCGTCCCTTCCCACCCAAACCATTCTATGATTCCTCCTCCAACCCAAAACGTTATATGATTCTTTTCTGCTCAGTAATCACAAAAAAATTGGAGAAAATAACACAGGAAGCACAACATGGCAATCTTGTGACAGAATGTAAATAGCCTGAGCAGAGACTAAAATAAATTCACAAGTCTATAAATTCAGTTTATGCCAAACTAAAAATGAAACTCCCAAGCAGAGGTCTGCAACCTCCTCTTACTGCCCAGCAGCTCCTTAGAAGCTCCTAAACAAAACCATACCATGCTGTCATACACACTGTGCTTTTACAAACTCATGGATAATTTACTTTAAAGACATATTTCAACCAATATAGTAGTAAACAGAAACCCAGCAGAAGGGAGAATACATAACACTGAAAATGCTTAGAAAAATACTGTAGCAGTAATTTTTGCATGCTAATGTGATTCTCGAGTCAGTTTGCCCACAGATATACACTTGATACCCACATCTGCTAAAGAACCCAATTTTACATAGCCTGTCTCAAGAGACCTAACACACTCTATAATGAGTGAAGCACAAGAAGAAATGGGGTTTTTTCATATTACTTAAACAATGCAAATTGACACTTATTTTCAGAACACAGGCATGTATTCTTGTTTCAGTTTATGAATAAATAATATATAACTTCCTCTGAGTGGAAGTTATCACACTTTACACACATCATGATTTACCATAAACAGGAAAAACCCCAGACACTGGTGACCTATGGCCATATTGTGAGAGTCTTCCACTCTCCAGAACTAACACTACTAGACACAAAGCCAGCTCAACATGAAGATATTGCAGATATTCACAAAAAAGGAAAGGGTCACTGTGTCTAACCATTAACAGGAGTCAAAGAACCTACAACACACCAGTGCAACATCTGCTGCCTCCTCCACACCAAGGAAACAGTTGGTGCTAATGCACGATTAGGAGCTGAGAGGAATGCAACAAAAGTGTATGCAGGTGGCAGAGGTCACTGAGGGACAGTATAAAGGAAAGAGAGGGTCAAGTTATTATCTGGAATGCATCCACAGGCACAGACATTTTTAAAATCAGTTTTTATAATAGCCATCCCTTAATTGATTTAGTAATATCTTTATGCTATGGATTTACTGAGCGTGCCATGAAGAACTGCATCAAAGACTGAGTTGTGAAACTAGGGCTTGCTTCTTTTCCTTACACAAGGAGAATATGGCCTATCTTGAAAGCCTCCATTTGATCTATTTTTAATGTTTTATTAGCCTTGTTTTCTATGAAAGGGCAAAAATCAGTCATCCAGACATCATCAAGTCTTTCAATAAAACAACACAAACACCACGAAAACTAAATTTGACTTTTAAATCAAAGTGACTAAAATGCTTCTGTGTATGTGGCAATTAAAATACCTAGTTTTAACCTTTAAGCCTGTATTATTATATACATAAATGTGAAATGGAATGGAGGGAGAACATCCACTTAGAAGTATGGTTGCATCATACTGGGCAATAAAACACTTTGGAGTATCAGGCCTATAAAGAGAAGTTTTCAAGAATAAGTAGGCATTTAGGCAAATTATACAGACATGGCAGATGAAATACTCATAGACACTCTTGTAAAAATATAGAGACAAACAGGCTAAGGCTGGTGATTTACTTAACAGAAGGTGAGAGCAGGCTGATGCTGGCTATAGGGAACCATTCCCAAGTCAAGCCTCTTTGGCACTTAAAAAGCAGTTGACAAAAACTTGTTCCTGGTGTATCAGTAATTGCCACTGACTGCTTGTTCAACCACTTGCCTCCTTCCTCCAGAATGAGAGGAGTAAGAGCAAGAGTTCAGAGAGGCAGAAATAAACAATAAGGGTCATTTTAGGCCCTAAGGTCAGGCTTTATGTTTCAGGACAGGGAAACCCCAAGTAAAAGAGTTACAACTTCCCAGTGACCCTGTAAAGGAAGTTACTTAATATTCATGTTGACAGAAAAGAAGGGATTAATCATGTGGAATTAGCATTTTCATTGAGGAACTTATGTTCTACTTTAGGAGAAAGGCAACAGCTTCACACCAGCCTTTTACATCTCTCATTTATCGAAACATTGCAGCTTGCTCCTAACTGTCATTAAGTGATGAATGATGAAAGACTTCTTTATTTTTACCTCAGATTATTCATGCAGCCCCCTCCATCTTTCCATGTGTGGCCTGAATGTGTGGTTTGACTATTTTAAAAAAAAAATTATTAATTTTTAATTCATGAGGAGTAAAGAAAACTGTTTAATTAGATTTCAATTCCATTGGGAAAAAAATAGTCTCAATTGAAAGGGCATCACCTAAGTATTTTCACCTCACAGCTTTAAGGTGCACTCTCATTTCTCAAATTGTGTCACATCTGTGCTAATTTCAAGCCCTCTCTTCTATTATACAAATAAACTATTTCAAAAAAACATCCCTCCAGTTACCAAGCACAGAGAAGAATGGTGTAACAATTAAATGAAACAAGTACAACATTTAGACTTTATAATTACTATCACATTGTAAAAATACAAAACGTTGTACAAGTAATATAATAATGTCCCTCAAATTAAGCAGGCCAAGCCAAAACAATGCTTTGCAAATCTCTTCCTGTTTCTTCGTGAGCTTTCCACAATCTCCATCTTCCTCAAAATATATCAATTATATAACAATTCAAAGTATGATAATCACTACAGTACAACACAACTTTGTTCTCAGTATTAAAGGCCTAAAACATTGGCCCTAAAATAACGTTTCAAAATGCAGTGGATTTTTGTGCATGTAACCAACTGAGGATGAAATCAGCAGATTTTCTTTTATTATTAAGCATCATGATCCATCACCAGCAGACTGATATCCAGCTTTATTCTGTCACCTTTAAAATTACTTAAATGGCAGGTACTTCCCATTATTGTACCAGAAAGACGGTTCCACACTGGATAACATCGTGTACATAATGCCAATGCATCACATCCAGTTATTCATCTCAAAGAATTGTAATCACTACAGCTCTCCATTTTAACATTTAACTACACATTTCCTTACTGTGTTACCTCTAATTTTAAATTTCAAGGTTTATTTTAATTACTTGCTACATTATATCAATATTTTTGTAAGATACAGACACATTTAAAATTTTATCCCTCATCTAAATTATTTTGACTCAAAGGATGAAATGTGTAAAAAATGAGTAGAAACCTTTCAAAATGGCAACAGCCCTCTCTTGATGCCTTTTTGTCTCCTCTGGCATATTCTCTTTCAGTTGCTCATAAAACTTCTTCCAAGTTCTCACTAATCTCTTGTCATTACCTTTGAGCTGTCTCTACTTTGCTGACACAGTTTTAAATCAAGACCTAGAACTGTACATGCTAAAAAGCTAAATGACCCCCTCCATCTGCAGAAGGCTGGCACAAGGTTTCCATTCCATTGAAATTTCAGCTTCACTCTGTTCTCTTGTGAAGCTGATATAATAGCTTGTCATTCCCAAAAACATTCTTCCAAGCCACATCACTGAGCTCCCATGTTGATCCTACAAATGATTTGACTATTGATTTTTAGTTTTTTTGGATTGCAGCCCTATTTCTCCCTTAACAACATTACAAACTTCCTGAAATCCTTTTGTATTGACAGCTGTATAACTTCCCTCTCTTCAGATCTGGGAGCCGAAATCAAATTTTTCTTGCTTATTTTAGTGTAAAATTTTTCATTTAACATTATCTTTACCAAGAACATTTCCATCCAGACTAAATTCACACATATCTACCATTAGTCTTTGCTTTTTCCTGCTGCTGCTCCCTAAAGGAAGGGGTATTATCACAGAATGTGCTCCTTCAAAGCAAAACTGGTAACTGATGATTTTCAAAGGCTATATTAAATATGTAATAAAACAAGTAAAATTGTGCCTCAAAATTCAACATCTTCCTAACAAATTATCTTTCCTAACAAAAAACAAGGCAAGATGCATTTACTAAGCAACATGAACTGGATCTTCACTCTTCTGCTGTTATAAAAAGTGTAACTTCCTTGACCATCACATATATCATTTTTCTTTAAAAGTTCTCCCCTGGAAGTATTTTCAGACTTAAACTGGCATTAGATACTATTTTCATTAATCTTACTGGTGTTCAAGTAAGCTGGATGGTTCCTCACAGAAAGTGGGGAAACAGGATAGCACCAGTTGATGTTTGTGGCACAGCACCATACATACAGATTTGCTATCCTATGGATCAAAGAAACAAGAAATTCTGTCACTTTCAGACAGGATATCATATGTTAGGACAGCTAAACACAGTGGGAGCTACAAAAGAGCATTCTCTATTTCTGTCACCCCTTTGTTCTCCCTGTGGATGACAACACATTTGCTTGGATTCTATGCTCACAAATTCTTTCCAAGCCCCATTCATTTTGTCAGATACCACTCCAGCACCCACATGGGCTCCTGAACACACAAGATGAGCTCAACTCCAGACTCTACCATCATTACAATACCTGGCAGATGTTTCACTCACTTCAATTTTTCTATTTTTAAAATGCAAATGTGTCCACAACTCCTCTGTGAAGCATTCTGAGTTCCACTGATGGAAATGCATGGAACAAACAGCATTGTCAGCTTACCAAGGTGTCTCCCTGACCTGTGCCCTGCCTGCACAGATGGCTCACAATAGTCACTGTTCTGCTACACCACTGAACAGGTATATAGGCAAGATATACCTGCAACTTCTTGATCTGCTGTTTTGAGTTTTACCCTCTGTCTTCCTGAAATATCAGGGAGCTCTAGGTTTCTAGAGCCATTGAGGAGCAATTTTGGTTTGTCAAGCTGATTTCTCTAATTTTACTTTAGTCATAAAGCAAAACTATTTCATATTTTCAAACTAATTTTACATGCATCAATCACATGTAAATTCCCAGAGTACTAGTTCTTAATACTATATCTTAACCAATTTAGATCTTTGGAGATGCAAAAAAGCTCATTTAACAACTATGTCTATTCATTCTTTTTTACATTATATAAGCACATATATAGAGAGACACAAAAATTCATTGCTGTATAAGCAAGATTTTTTTTTTTCCTAAAATAACAGGAAAAAAACCTTACCTGCTTTATTCTAATAATACATGATAGGTCTGGAAGAATACTGAGAATATTGATGCAGCAGATGTGAACTGATTGAGAAATTAAGGTCCATGATGTTTCAGAGCAGGGTTTAAACCAAAAAATAAATCTAGCATTCAGTCAGAATCTGCATGTTACATCCCCCCAATCTAGAGGGATAATGCCACAATTTTTATCACTCAGAATAAGCAAAATGCTCACAGCATCAACAGTCATTTTATTTACTGATACAGTTACTCTGGAAATAATTGCTCTTTTCTTACACTTGAATGAATTTATCGGTTTCACAACTGATTTTAATAGAATGGATTACTAAGCAGTAGCATTTCTCTTTGAATTTTATGTTGGTAAAAACCTAACAATCAGTCTGAGAAGTTTTCCACACTTTGTCAGAGAAGGCCAAACTTCAGACAATTTAAGACTTTGCTATATGTTGCAAACACAAGTGCATTGCCTCCCACCACAAGATCTCAGATTGTAGGGGGCACTAGAAAGATCAAGAGAACTTTCCATATTGAAGGACTTACGGGGACTCCATAATTTATATTTGCTTACAGGACTGCACATTTGTGTTCCTGTCACCTTTATCAAAGCAGTCAAATGTCGCTTTACTTCCTGCATTCTATTTCTCGAACAAAACAAAAAATGTCATCTAATTACATTTCAATTATTCGTAATATTAAACAAGTTGATTAAAAGGAACAAATAGAATCTTCTGTCATGTGAGATGACCACTCAAAGACAAAGCCCAGCAAACACTAAGCACTGAAAGACTGCTGTCCTAAATAGTGCTTCATTCAGCACTCCTCCTCATAGCAGAGTGCAAGTCCTACCACAGTCTCCCAGGCACTCAGTAGCTGTAACCATCTGTGTACTTTGTAGTCTGCTTTCATCCCTTCTTTTAAAACTCCCATGTTGTCCTACCCCACACCATAGACACTTAGGACTAGCACTGCCCAACTGTTGAAACCCTTCCCAATAGTAAAATGAAGATAATAATTTGAGACAATGTTACAGCCAACAGAAAGGTGGATACAAGTTGAAATGCATTTTAGGTAGGATGCTGTTTTTCACCAAAACTCAAGATTGAATTTTTCTGAAAATCAGTTTATCACCAATTCTTACCCCAGATAATAAAGGTAATGAAGAAAGGTTCACACCAAGAGGGGTATCACAACCTGCATTTAACACAGGATGGTCTCACACAGCACTCTCTGCCCCCACTGCCCATCTGTGCTCCTCAGCAGCTCTGCAGCTCCCCAGGCTATTCCCCCACATCAGTATCAAGCTTTTGCTTTGAAGCTTGTTCAGTTGGCGAGTTATTCTCACTCAAAAAGCTCAGAGTGATTTTTCTAACTTTGATAAAAATGACTCACTTCCTTAAGAGATTTTGTGCATCTGAGATGAGACCTTATTAGCAGTCACAAGAGGTATGTAGAGCCTCTCCCAGAGCCCACTCCATTAGTACTAATCAATATTAATTTAAAATTGCATAAAGGCAGCTTTTCAACTAGAAATTATTTCATCCTTTCTCCCCCTGCCCTTCTCCCCAACAAAAAACCCCACAGCTTTCATTATGTTTGAGATACCAAGACACTGGGTCTCTGTCCAAAATTAATTTACAGATATCCAGAATGGCTTACCAAGTAGAGATTTGATATTACCCAGGACAGCTTGGTGAACCTTGCCTTTCACTTCTTACCTTTGAAAGCATGTGAATATATCTAAGCACAAGGAACAAACTGCTTTTAAGAATCAACGCACCAGGATTAGAAAATTGTAATTGCTCTAATGGTCAAGTGGGAACAACTGATGCGGCTCAGGGTGAGTTTCAACCACTTTCCCTCCCCAGTTGCCTCAAGGAACTTCAGCTGCTGCTGCACCTACAAGATCAATGCTGCTAATTGTGAGGAAAATTATTCAGGACAGCACAGAGCCTCCTATTAATGATGCCTGCCAGTAGAAAGTCAGTTTATCAGCTATGCTAAAGGTTAACATCAATATCAAATTCAACAACCTCAAATGATTGTATCACTGACTTTTTAGAGAAAATCACTATGGTGGTGCAATAAACTTCAGAACTGGCTGCACTTTAGAACCATTTTCGTTCCCTGCTCATCAGGTGCCCTGTTTATGTTTGTTGGTTAATATTTCATTTGACTGTAGCAAGAAAAAAAATATGCCTCTGGTGATTCTTTAAATTCTGTCAGTATTTTTTAATGACACTGGGCAAAAGAACTCATGTAGGGACAGATATCAGCTCATAATACAGGAAATGGTTTGCTGGAACACTTCTATTACTTCTAATCAGAAAAACCTCAAAAAGCAAAGTGCAAATAAATGCTGGGTTAAAAAAACCCGAACAACTGGCTACATTCAGAAAAGTTAACCACAGACAGCACCTCAGGAAGTCAATAAGCCACAAACACTTAGAAGCTGGGAAGACTCAAAGTGCTTGTCCCACTTTTTTATTTTCCAAAATGCATCATTTTTCTACAATGAGACAAAAAACACAAGGATCTTTTATGGTGTGATCAAAGCCACCCACTAATAATTTTGAAAAAAGTATTCATATATAGTAGTGGTTGAGAACTTCCATTAGGTTGAAATAACAACAAGCTAAAAAAACACAAAATCTATACTAATAATCTATAAAATAACTTAATACAATATAAATGGAAAAGTGTGTAAGACCAGCATTAATAACTTGAAAGACCAAAGTCATGTAATATACTGGAAAACTTGAACAAACTTATTTTTGAATGCCACACTCTTAAAAACTTATACAGCTTTACAGAACACACTCTAGTTTCCCAGGACAACAGCTTTACCCTTCCTTATTTAAAAACTGCTTCTTAAATTACTCTCCATTTTTATACTGAATCTCCTCAAAACAGAATTCCGTGTTAAAAGCAACATTTTTATCTTTTCCTACAAGTAGAAGAGAACACATATATCACAACAGCTCAGTTAATAATTACAATTGTATACTTGCATATGTATAAACATATATTAAAATAAGCAACGAGTGTATTTTGAAGAACACAAAAAGTTACCTCATGCTGTATTAGCCAAAATCTGGTCTAAAATATCTTAGAGTCTGCTTCAACCCTTTGCAGGAAAGAGGCATGTGAAACAGAGCTCTAGGAGGGCTGCCTCAGTACAGACCCCACAGCTGATATGGTAAAAAGGCAAGGGAAGGAATCAGAGGCAAACAGGCACATTTCTCAACTTTTTGATACCTGCTTAATCTCAGCCTACAAATTTAGTGTGTTCCAACAAGATCACAAACCCTCCAGGGAAAACCTCATAATTTAATGAAGAGGGCTACCTAACCATGCACACCTCCTGCCCTTCCCAAATAATAATGACACAAACTCAGAGACGGACTAACCATGAAAGCAGCTGTCCCCTTCCTACATTTCACTGGAGAATCTTCTTGCTCCTGCTCAGGCTTTGATTTCCTGTTCCCTTTTAAAACCTTGATCATGCCCACCTGGCCTCCAGCTACAAAGCTAACAGGTTGTTTACAGAATAGGAGCAAAACAGGGGTATTCAATTAAAGTTGGGTTGTTGTTTTTTTTCTTCAAGCCAATCACAGAGAAGATTAAAATAACCTGCATCAGCCTTTGAAAATAAATTATGTACTGGCTCAAGTAGTGGGATCTAGTCCTAAGCATATGAAAGCAAACTATCAGAAGAACAAGAACTGCACAGCCTACAGTTTGACTGCCATGTCTCTGTGTCCATAGACTGTGCCTTACTGAATGCCAGCTGCCATGAAACTACTAGAAAAGCAGGGACACACCACAGGAGAGTAAGATCCAATTACATTTATACAATAAACTAAATTTATAAGTAGAATAAAAGGAAAAAGAAAGCATTTAGGACAACTAGATACAATAACTTCTGGATCAACAATTCACTTTCTTTTCCTTCTGTGTGTCTAAGTGCAATGTCTTCATTAGTAAATCCTCTGTGCAAGGTTAATCCCTTTCAGCTACTTAAGGCTTAGAACAGCTCACATCTCCCATTCCTGCCAATAAGTTCCACACACGATACAGCAAAAGACTAAATGAGATGCCTATTTTATTAAAACTGCAGACCCAAGGAATTTCACCACAAATTTCTATCCATCTCCTATCCCTAGAAAACACAGTAACTAAGCAGCATGAATATCATGATAAGACAATTCATGCCATGTTTTGGAGGGGAGTTTGATAACTGGAGAAGTGTTTTGTTTCCTTTTTCTCCTCTCTCCTCCCCTCCTGTTCACCCAGACACCAGTTATTGAAGCAAAAGGTGCACAATTTGAAACATGTTAAACATGTAGCCCAAAAACTAATTTAACATCTATTCTAACTTCTTGTACATAATCCTGCTATGGACACATATGAGGCAGTTTCTCTGATTCCTTTACAATTGTATGTCTCCATATTTAAACGTTAACTGAATAGTAGTATGTAAAGGAATTTTCCAATTATTCAAATAAAGAGACATCTGACAAGCTAAAAATGTTTTGAAAATATTTTTTTCAATTTTTTTTTTCTTTTAATATACAAAAGAAATGAGATTTGTGTTCTACTTTCAAACAGGAACATAAGCAAATCCATGCTAGAAAAACACTGTAATCTTCCCTTACTTTTAGAAAATTGTTCCCTCACTAGCTCAGAGATGTATATAAATATATGCAGTTTGACAACATTTGATTTTGAAGTTGCTTCTCCTTATGGAAGCACAAAACAACAATATCCATCATCTTTCTGGAAGTTTTTCCCCAATTCCTGTACTACATAAATATATTTTGTAATCCTTTTCTCATCTAAATCTAAAGATTTGGGGAAAACGTGTCCTCCAAGTATGCAAAAACAACACTTAGCACAGTGACACCTGGAACATTGCCTTAGATAACACCACACAGAATATTGGTCAAAATGAGGATGCAGCTTTCTTCACTACCTCCCAACACCTCCCATCCCTCTTGGGGTTAAAAAGGAGGCATTGAGTAAAAGCTGTATTTGATCCTTCACTCCTCCAGATCATCAGACAGCTAAGAGAGTGAGGTACAGGACTCTGTAGATCCAAAGGTTCAGCCAGAAGACATCAGAGCAAGAGCAGGAAAACAACAAAAACTCTTTAGGCAAGAGCAGTATCATACAAATTGTTTTTCCCTTGGAGGAAGAATCACAGAACCATTTGGGTTGAAAAATACTTTTTAGATCATTGAGAACAATAACAAACCTAACACTGTAAAGTCACCCATTACACCATGTCCCTAAATGCCACATCTACACATAAAAGATTCACAGAATGCTTTGGATTTGAAGGAACCTTAAACACCATCACGTTCCAACCCTCTTGTCATGGACAGGGTAACTTTCCACTAGTCCAGGCTGCTCAGAGCCCCATCCAGCCTGGCCTTGAACATTTCCAGGGATGGGGCAACCTGTGCCACTGCCTCACTAACAACAGAAAAAAGCATGAATTCCAGTTCCTAAAGAACCTCCAAGGAAAATGGGGAAGAAAAGCCACATGCTTTCCTTTACTGAAGTTCAACCTAGTCCTTAGAAAATAATAATGTATTCTATATTAATTTATCTTTCTCTCCACATGCTTATCCTTCATAAAGTTCAAGATCATCATTGAAGGCTATCTGTCATGAGCAAATGGCAAGTCAGGCAATTTTAACATCTCTGAGCATCTAGATTCCTACCAGATATAAGAAAATAAAGTCCAGTCTCCTACTGATTTACTTTCTTTAAACCAAAAGGTTTGGGGTTTTTTTTACTTTTATTAAAAGAAAAGCTATAGCACTTAAAACATTTCTGATAAATCTGTCAGCTAGGGATTATTAAGAGAGACAGGAGCAGATTTCCTTCACAGACCCAACGACGACATTTACCCTGACCTACAGGGAACACCTTCCTAAGCAATAAGAAATAGTCCACTCTCAGTGATAACTCAATCCTAAGAGAATGCCAATTATGCCAAGTTTGCACAAACAGATGTACGGCAATTTTGTAATATGGACAACTTTACACCAGGGACAAAGCTAAAACCATTTATCTCAATTAACTTAGGACCTAAGGAATAATTTAAGCTGTTGCCTTAAAGGTGAAAGGCCAGCACTTGATCCAAATATCCACCCATACCTCTTATTTACAATAAATATAAATCTCACTCCTTCATTTTTAAAATTATATCATTCAGATTGCATTTTTACTCTCAAAACTCTATGCCTTCTATGTCTTGTACAAAATAAAAAGGCTAGTGCTATTTTTTCAGTGGCTGAGTTTCAACAGTCCTATTATGGCCTGAAAAGATGGCCAATTGCCCCCAAAATAACAAAACCTAATCAATAGGAGGCATGACGATAATTGAAATTCCTCACATTAGGAGATCACTTCTAGCTTACAAATAACACTAATAAGTGACATCAGATTTCCACTCACCTGAGAGCTGCTTGAATTGAAAAGCATTTTGAAACACACACAAATGCAACAGAATGAAAAAGTAAATGAAGAAACATAGATTAGTGAACGAAAGAACCAATTCCTCAAAAGAATATTCCCACAGAAAAGAACTGTCTCTAATATGAAGGTTCATAAATCCACCCAAATTTATGAACCTGGCCTTCCTGCTGTTTCAACCCTACCCATGTGTCATTCAACAGTCAGGCAAACCCTGTGCAGGAACATCACACAGTGCTGTCAGTTTAGAGCCTACAATATTCCTCATGGTTTTGACCAAGATCTGTAATCAATAAGACTGCAAAAGGTGACAGTCTGGCATATCCTGTGTCACCCAGCCACCAGGAACTCCCTCCACTGCAGAAGTGGACAATTGCCTCCTTCACCTATGACATCCTCACACCACACTAGAGCTGGCGCAGTTCAATCTTTGTACAGAGCAAATGAATGTGACAAGGTATGGCTAGAGGAGTACTGGTCTATGAAAGCCAAGGTATGGCAACATATAGGCCCTGAAAAGCCAAATTAATTAGAATTACCAGTATTTTATAATCAGGAACCAGCAATTCATGGAGTATATAGAGTTAAGACACCAAGAAGTTACCTATATCTCTACTTTCAGAGGCCTCTCAATGAAAAGAGTACAAGCAGAGCAAAGATTTAAGTCCTTTTATTAGTTAAGTGCTGGTTTTGAGATACCACAGTGATCCTTCTTTTAGCACTTTGTGTTTTAACATTAATATTCCAGCTAGTGAACAGTGAATAATTATGTGTCTAGACATGACCCCAGTTTTGCTATAACTGTCAAGAGTTGCACCCTCTCATTTTCAATATAAACCAGGTAAATATTCAGTGAATTTTAATTTTATATTGTTCAAGTGACAAGTTTATCTATGGTCCAAAAGATTCTTTGCCTTGTTTATGTAATAGCTCTCAGAACTGCAGTTAAGATTTGTAACAGATATACTCCATTCCATTCACTGTAAGTTTTTAACAAAATCCAAGGTCCACTATTCACAGGCATGAAAATCTCTCAGTATTTTTTGAAGGGATTTTGAAATCTATTCCTGTCCAAAAAGACTTTTTTTTTTCTCTGTTTTCACTTGGATCTCTAAAAATGATATTGTATTTTACATAGTAAAATCAGTGTTGGAGACAAATAAATAAGTAAGTAAGTAAGTAAGTCAATTCTTTTCTTGAAAGGAGAAGTTTTATATACCTAGTTCTACCTAGGCTGAGATGAAACTTAACTTTGTAGAGAGATTTTTTTCATTAATCCTTCCCACTGTGTAATTTGGAGATCTTCTTCAGCTTTCATGGCAAGGCTAATTCAATTGCTCCCACCACTGGGAAGATTAAAAATAATCATAAATATTTATTTTAAGGTACGCTGTGAATCTCTGCTTATACAAACAATACTTAAAACTCTCTAGCAAAAAATCAGCAAACTGCACCACTCTCTATTCACTACTTTTATTAATTATATATATATAATAACATTTTTGTATAATGACTTCACTAAGTCTCAATATTCTGAATTCTGAATTGTCATCTCACTCACCTCCAAAGTGTCTCATCAGTGTGGGCAAGAAGTGCCAGGTGTCAGGAACAGGTGTTTTAACAATATTTCTCTAAAATTCCAAGTATTTGGTTTATCAAAGAGACAGCCATGGTACAAGACATCCAGGTCAATCGTCATTGTCCTCCTCATTTTATCAAGGCTAGGATTCTGAAGCACAGATATCGATTCTCCCCCATGAGCAGGAAGGGGAACAAGAGCCAGTGACATCTGCATTACATTAGGTATATATTCCATGAACACTCAAACATTTTAGTGGACTGATCTATCTTATTTTTGCTATATTTACTTGTAGTGAGTAAAGCTTCCAAAAATCCTTACAAAGCAAAAGCTTTTCCATTACTGGAAAAGTAAAACATAACCAGCAAGATCTACTTTTAAAGAAGCTGTTACTGAAACCACAGCAGTATTTTTTGCTGATTTTGATGTATTTGAAAAAAAGAAAAAGAAGGTCTATAAGATAGTATTTATTTTTCTATTATGTTTGTTTTACTTGGTTACTTTTTGAAACTGCTACTATGGTTTTTATTCTTTTTTTTTTTTTTCCCTCTTGGATATGTATTTTTTCACTAAAAACTCACAGTTTAAGCACTTGGAAAAGTGCTTAAAACCCTCTGAAAAATTCTTTCTTGAAGACATTAAAAAAACCAAACTTTAGTCATTTGTACTGACAATTTATATACTTGTCCCAACGGTCAGACGCTATTAACAAATAATTTAACAAAGACATTCATAATTTTCCTCAAAATGATCTAAGTAAATACCCTCCAAGTGATTTTAAGGTCTGTTAACAATAGCTGCATTTGCCATTTAAAGCAAAAATAAATGCAAGTGAAAGTAATAAGCAATATCTATTTATAGCTCTCCAAGACAGCTGCACCAAGAATACAACATGGAATAGAATAATTTTCTGATTTATTTCATTGGCTTATAACATCCAGTTAGGTTTTATTTATATCACTTGCATATGCAACCAATTCATGCTAATTTATAAAAAAGCTTATATATAGATAAGTAAATTGTGATATGAAAAGTCTTCTGACACAACACAGACTATTAAAGAATCTATTTTCTCTCCAGGTACTCAGTCTACAGGCTGTGCAATTTCTTCACTGAAAGGGTTGATAAACATTGGAATGGGCTGCTCAGGGAAGAGATGGAATGAATGTTCCTAAAAGTCCAAGTGATTGGAGATGGCACTGCGTGCTGTAGTTTATTCGACAATAATCAGTTAAAGGTTGGACTTGTTGACCTTGGAGCTCTTTTCCAACCTTAATGATTTTATTCTTTTTCAATGTCTGGTAACTCTTGTATTCAGGAGAATTATAACTTATAATAATATAATTATTCTCGAGAGTTATAACTCCTCATCCAAGAGTGACAGAATTTATTCCACCCTCATCCCCTGTTCTGGGAATATCAAGCAGTCTAGTAAGACACCTGGACACAAATGCTAAGAGGCATGAAAGGAATTTGTTGTCAAATAATACCCCTGCCTTTCTAATTTGCAAATTTATTACAAATTGCTTTTAAAATAGATTTTTGGCTGGTCTAAAGTAAAAATTTTAGTTCCCGGGACAGATGCAGCTAAAGGTGGTTACCATAAATCAACAGCCAGCCTCTATTTGAAGATGAAATAAATGTAGCTTTCATGGTGTTACAGATTTTTTTCTCAAGCTGCTGACTACACTGCTTACTGCTTAATCTGTTGTATGTACATCATTGTCTTGGTTTCCCATCGGTTTTCTAATGGAGCACAGGTTAAGCTTTTGGTAGCTGTTAACCTCCTGATTACAATTTTATATTTAGTTTTAAGTTACTCTCTTGAGCTTTGTATAGTCATAAAAAAAACAAAAAAAAAACCAAAATGAAACCAACAAACAAAACTTCCTTCTCAGCATTAACCTCCCACATTGCCAACCTCACCAAAACCAAAACTGTGGCCCCACTGATGCTGATGACAAAATTCCCAGCATCTTCTGCTGAGTCAGGGCTTCATCTACACTGCACTACAAAAAGTAAAATTTGTTCTTTAATAAGATTAGGATCAACTGTGAATTTAAAAAAAAAAAAAAAAAAAAACAACAAACCAAACAAACATAAACTTTCACCCAGAAATATCTCATCCAGCTTACCTAGTAAATTAAGAGAATTCTCTCACAAGATATTTTGTATAGTACATATTTAGTACTCACTGCATTATCATAGAATCACAGAATATTCTGAGTTGGAAGGGATCCAAAAGGATCAGCAAAGTCCATCATAGTTTACTTTCCTATATATAATACCAATTTATAAAAAAATAAAAAAAGTAAACTATGCACAAGACAGCCCCAAGAATTCCATCATGTACCTGAGAGTGTTGTCCAAAAGCTTCTTGAGCTCTGTCAGGCTGGTGCTGTGACCACTGCCCTGGGGAGCTGTTCCAGTGTCCAACCACCCTCTGGGGGAAGAACCTTTCCCTGATATCAAACCTAAACCTCCTCTGACACAGCTTCAGGCCATTCCCTTGGGTCCTGTCACTGGTCACAGAGATCAATATCTGCCCCTCCACTTCCCCTCGTGAGGATGTGGAACACTCCAATGAGGTCTCCCCTCAGTCTCATCTTCTCTTATACACATATTTCATGTATAGATTATATAAACATAACAGAAATCAGTCCTGAAGTAATATCAATTAGCTCAAGATTAGTATCAGCACAATAATTTCCTCAAATGTTGTTACCAGTCAGTTTATGCCCAGCCAGTATCTCTTACCTTTTAATGTTATTTTTTTTTCTTCAACTTTGTAGAATATTTAAAAAAAAGCCATTGATTCTTAAAGTTTATTAACCTTCTGTCTCAATATTTCATAAATGGAGAAAGTTCAACCATTTGCAAGAAAAGGAAACTTAACAAATCATGTATAAACATAGATGTCTGTAGTTTTCACTAGACTGAAAGAGACAATTCTCCATGACAGAGGGGAAACTTGTATGTTTCAAAACTAAATGGAAGACTTCAGACATGGTTAAATTTTCAGAAAGGTAACTCTTTCCAGCTTCACAGAAAATCTGGCTTGCACATGCAATTTTTGTAACTTTATTTTAATTTATTTTAATTTCCTCTAGGCACTAGTTAAGAATGGCAGAAGATTATGCCTCCACAGAACTTTATCTATGCAGAGAATTCACCAAGTAACCCTGTCAAAGGGCACAGTTTCTTATAAGAGTACTTCCCTCACTAACACAACCTTCCCCCCTCCAACCATTGCCTTCTTTAATTCTTCATAGTCAAGCAACATGGTTAGAAAACAACAACCAAAGGAGAGTGAACAGAATGGAAAAGGAGCTGGAAAATAAACTAAAGCATCTGACAAGAAAACAAGATAGAACAAATTCTTCAACTACGAAATACAAGGAAGCAAGTGACATGAATAAACCACAGAAGATGGAGCAGATGAAGAGCACAGGGAATGAAAACCTGTAAACACAACAGTACATTTTTCTCCCTGGCCTAGAATAAATCTAGAAGTTTCAACTCCACTGATTGCTGTGTGGTGAGCTAAGGCATTTCTCATTTTCTGGCTTGTGCAGAGGAAAATGTTCTACAATTAGAAATGTAAAGCACTGATAGTGAGGAGATTTCATATTTGAAATTTGACAAGAAAGTCACACATCTTTCATCATAGCAAAATGCTGGGAAGTAGACTTAGAAGGTGGGCAGAAAGAAAGTGTAAGAAATGGTCATAGATTTGTTTCATATGAAAGGAAAAGTGTATGCAAACCTGCCTTCTTTACTTGCTTTTCCACTTCAATATCATAGCTGTAAACTGCTCCTGAATGAAATAAATGTAGGATGCCTAATATGAAAGAAGTTTATCCTACAAAGGCCTTGGGCTCTGGGGAACAGGCAGATCTCTGGAGAATGGTCCTTCCTTCAGCATGTTGAGTTGCTTGAATAAGGAAATGAAACAGGAAAGACATTCAGCTAAATATCACCATTTACAAGAGGTTTCCTCTCATTTCAGACAAGCCCACAGCTACCACTTCTTTCCTGACTCCTTCCCTAGCATATTTAGACTCCTGGAGTCACGTACCTTAGGACTGAGGGGAAGGACAAGGAAGGACAGGCATCAGTGTTTCACCACAGCAGCGCCTGCTTCCCCCACAAGCCCTGTCCCAAATCAGCAGTGCTGAATCTCCCTCTACCTCTTTTCTCCTTCATTATTCAGTGTGGCAGGACTATCAAGTAACAGCAAGGAAAATTATTACTAGAAGGTATATTTAGTTGTCTGTAATTCTTCCATACTGATGCTCCTGGACCTCAAAAGTTGCCTAGTTTTAGATGTCAGACAAACAGATGCAGCAGGAGCAGAAACAGTTCAAGTCACCCTTCTTCCTCAACTATAAACAACTGCACACCTCTCCCACCATCAGCTGTGTTCTTGGAGACCAGATCTCACTATTCCTTCTGCCATGGAGTTCCTAAGTGGTACTGGGCACATGCTTTATATTAACACATTAATAGCTAATCCAAATTCATTAACCAATATCCACGTGCAGTGACAAAACCGTGTCTGTTTCCCCATGCAGGTCTCAGCAGGAAGAAGAACTCAGCGGGAAGAAAGACAACAGTGCTTTGGAGGTAGCACTGAAGAATGACTGAGGCAACATCTGCAGTGATTTATGGAGGGAAAACTCTTGGTCTCAGCACTGGCAGCTTTCATGGAAGTAACTGAAAACTCAGCTGTACTTTGGATGGTATTTAAACTACTCCTAGAGTCTGTGTGGATCAGAAAATTAAAAAAAAAACCAAACCCACCACACACCAAAGAACCACACACACTCCCACCCCCATTAGCAGCCTGTAAGATAGAGCCAGTTCCCTGTAATTTAACTTACAACTCTTCCATCTTCATTTTTCCCTGGGGGCAAATTCAGCCCTGACCTAAACAGACACAAATTCCATTAAATTACACTGGGACTCAATCCACTACTGCCAGGTCACCCAATAGCCTTAAAAATATGGGTGAAACCTATGTTGTCCCTATGGGAATAACAAATCGTTACAAGTTGCTGCAATATTTTTCCAAGTACACCATCATTGAATTTTTCTATTATCTGCATGTCACTAAATTGCGTCAACACAACATTTTAAATTGGTAATGAGACCCTTGGCCACTCACCACTTACTCCTGGTAAGGAATGATACAGGGCCCTGTTCTGTCCACAGGCAGTCAGCTACTTCCACAGCCCAAATCACAGATCTCTGCTGCATGTTCAGTTTCCTCATTCACAGGACTCACACACAACCTCTTTAGCAATCTTTCTTGAGACATATAATTATTGCTTTAAGACTGCTCTTCAGGCTAAGTTTCATTAAGCACTTGAGGAAAGAATATATTGTCTATACATTCACCCTGCAATCAATTTCAAGTGAAATCTGCCATAACTCTCATGATTTTGATAGTCTGTTATTATAGACAATATTGCTAAATAATTCATACCTGTTACATCATCACATACAACCATTTCTAACAGACAAGGTTTAAAAATAGCCAATGACAGTTGGATAAGGCCACTTTTTTAGATCACTGTAGGAGGTGATGGTCAAGTGATTCTTGCCACAGCACACAATAATTTGAAAAAACATGGTATAAAAAATGAATAAAGTGTTTCACTAACTAGAACAAGAGTAGCACAATTATTAACAATCCTTTCTCATTTTAACACACTTAATACAAAAATGCTACTTGTATGCTTCAAGAACACTGAGTATTCTGCTGTTTGGAACAGTTTGTAAACAACTTCAATATCTTGCATTAAAACTGGCAGGAGCATTATGAAGACTTTCTGCATGCTTTTCTAGCTCTAGCAAAAACAGAAGGTATCAATCACCCAGGTTTAACAGCAGCTGACTGAAGCCATTCATTGGGTTGTGCATTGCTACCACTGTGGCCCCATGAATAAGTCTCAAAGCCTCCGCCTCCTTTTTTTGTTCCTCTGAGTGGACTCTTAACAGCACAATTTTCTTCTTCTTTTTTTTTTTTTTTTCTTCACTTTCTGAATGGCTTCAAGAGCTCAGCTGGAAAGAAACACCATTAAAAACAAAAGTTTTCAAAAAAAAAAAAAAAGTGGGAACAAAGTGAACATATTACAGACAAGTCATGATTCATGGCCCACACTGTGCTTTGCCCCTCTCTTTACCTCAATACACTTTTCAGTTTTACTGCTGGATAAGAGCAGGGTAGACCATTGCACTTCTCCTAGCAACCAAAAATCACTTACAGAAAAAAAGGCATGCTGTCTGCTGAAAGGGGGAACAGAGATATTTGGGGTCATACAAAGACAGACATATGTCTTTTTGCATTTCATTCTAAATTGAGCAGTTGTCAAAAAAGAGTAAATAATAACAATAATAAGCAGTTCTGGTTTACACTGATTCATATTTAATTAAATATCTGTTTGCCTACTTGTCACGTTTTTTTTTTTTCCTTTAATTCAGTGCTTTAATGGTTCCTACTACTGTTTAGAGTTTTGCTTTCAGGGATATAAATTCTATCCCTTACAGTTTCTAAGGTTATTTTCTATACTTAAGTCCATACACACTTCTAATGATCTCTCCACACAGTTATTTTGGGTATTTTTAATCTAGACCTATACACAATGAAAATTATTCTTAGGGATTTAAACACAACAGCACTAAAAGACAATTTTATCATAGGAACCCCCTATTCTAAATGCTGATCTTTTACCCATAGATAGGATTTACATGTTACAAAACACATTGTCTGATCTCATTTGGTATAGATCACACTGCACAGTTTAAGATGATGAAACAAGTTCAAGCAGAAGAAAAAAAAATTTGGAATTCAGACATAAATCTGAATAGCCAAGTCCCATTGACTAGCTCAAAATCAAAGCATTATAATTTAAAATCTAGTTTGGTGACAGAACAGATGCATAGATCATGGATGAAATGCAGCCTGCAGTATTTTTGCTAGTTAATTTTTTTCCACCAAAAGTCCTTTGTTTAATAACTGTTGTCTTGATGTAAACCAACCATTTTAGTTAGTCCACTGAAGTCTTCTTACATATCATAGAAATATAAATACAAAAAGTCCCTACCAATTTATCACAGTTTTTCTGCAGTGCTTCAGGTTGAAGCCAGCACAGACCTTGGTTTACTGCATCAAACTACAAATTAGCGTTTTCTTGAAGTCACTCCAAACAAAACTGGACTAAATTTAACGGAAAAGCTTATTCACTTCATGGATAAGTGATGTACAAACGACATAGCAACAATAAAAGCCTGAACATAGTGAGTATGAAACAACCCTGAAGTGTTCAGGGATCAGCAGTCTCCTGGTAAAAATGACAGAGGTGCTTTGCTCCCCAATTCATTCCCTACACTGTCTAACCCAGCTCCTCTGCTGGGAATCTCTCTCCATCAAGGCATGGACCTGGAATCATGCTACTATTCCACTCTTTCTCCCAGCTAAGAGTGTAATTTCTCTCTCCAGAAAACTGTCAGAGCAGGGCAGTGCTACTGTACATGCGGGAACAATAAGCATCTCCAGGTCTCAAAGGTGACATAATTTACTCTGGAAAGTGAGAGGGAGGATGCACCCACAGATCCTTTTCCTGCAAGCTTCTGCTATGGAGTGACAATCCCAAAGAGATCAAATTCTCTAGAAAAAGGCAATCCAGGTGGAGAAAACACACTTTTCCAACTAGCTAGGTGCAACAGCTTTGCTATGTCATTTGAATTTTTCGTAATACTGGGAGAAACTATTGTCCATCATTTAGTTACAGAATTCTCTTCAGAATAAAATGAACTATGTAAAACTGGCCATTCCATTTGCCAGGATGAAGTCATCTGGGCTACAGGACATATAGACTTTGAAAACTCCACAGAATGACAGCCTGAGAACCCATGATTATTGGTATCCTCCAGCATTGAATACTTTTCACTGCTTTTTAACTCTTGACATTTTCCCAGCAGTAAAAAAGTACCTCTGGTACCCTGGCATGAACTGTCCCTCCATACACCACGAATGAGGAACAAGTTGACTGATGTTAGTTACCTGACATTTTGGTTTCCAAAGGTTAATTTTTTTCCACTCAGTTTCTCTTGTAATCAATGGCAAGTGATTAATACGAGTGAACCACAGCTTGCTGTGTTTTACAACTTGCTGCTGGCCATTAATATCTTACTTATTTGTCCAATCTGCATTTATGACAGGCACATCACAGAGATGTTCTCTCCTTGGCACACTGCACTGAAGCTATAGAGGCAATGCCTAAATACAAACAAAAAGACCATATGCTGCAACAGACAGGGTGGCACAACCATCTAGTTAGTCTCTAATGAGTAAGACCATACTTAGCTCCTGGCATCCCCACTCGTCCTATCAGTTCATTTCCATATATCTGACCAAATAAACTGTTCTCTGAACTCATCTGAGGAAAAGTGATGAGAGAAAGTAAAAGCAAGATATAATAAAGTATAAAGTAGCACAATGGCGGGTCCTTTGCTGTCATCAGAGTGAAGAATTCTGCTGGAACTGAAGTGGTGCAATGAAGACTCACTGGCAAGCGTAATTCTGCAAGCAAATACCACACATCATTAAGGTTGCTCCAAACCGAGCTTGGAAGAGTGTCTTGTGCATTGAGCAACTGAAGATAGAGAGGAATGAATCTGGAGATATTTTGTGTTCTTCCAGTCATCACTCGGGGAGGTAGAACGGAAGGAGTAACCCCACAACCACGACAAATAATAGCACTGAAAGTTTGCAATAGCACTTGCATGCACACAGCCTCCATGGGTTACAAAATACACACTGGAATCACTAGATAAGGGTGACTTTCAGTTATCAGCAAGCCAGAGACACAACGGTTCCTGGCAGGAACAGCAAGGCAAACAACCAACAAGGAATAATGATTGCCAACCTATCTAAGCAGAAAGTTCTCTCACAACCCAATTAAACAGTCATTTTAACTCAGGGATCTGCAGATAATAAATATTAGTTAGTTAGTTTACAGAAAAAAAATTGCTCAGGGGAAAAAAAAATCAAAAATGACTGGGGGAGAGTGGTAAGGAGCTAAAAGTTCAATGCCCATGCACAAGATACTTCTGCCAGAACAAAGTTTAGATGAATATGCTCGCTTCCTATTTGTCCAGAACCTAGCGATGAATCTCAGTAAGCCTTGGCCATCAGAGCACAGCAGCTCAATATAAGTATCAGGAGGTTATTACATTGGTACTACTGGGTACTTTGTCCATTGTTGATCACGTATTTATTGATGAAGGCTATTATTTTAATAAAATTAAGAGAACATCTTGGATCTCTTCCATGGCAGCAATGCCAAATAAGCTGCACAGATGGAATTAAAAAGCCATTTTTTACTCCATGAACTTTTGCCTTGAAAAATTACTAAGAATGCATATCTTTACATACACAACGTAGCACAAGAATCAGCTGCTTGGTTATTAAGGAAAACTCTGCTCTAGCAAAGACAGCACTACAGAAAGGAGTGAGCAGAACTGAGGCATCATTATGCACTTGCACCCCCTTAGTATTTTTGTAGTTATTGTAGTGTTGCATGTAACGAGAAGCCAGCTTTATCTTGTGGCAAGATTACAATGACAGTAAGCCAAAATAATATTGCCTGCTTTCTCAGTGTTCTGTTAGCTCAACAGCAAAACTCATACAGACTTCAGTGGTGCAGATCAGAACCTAAATTAGTGGGCCTTATTTAATTGTCCACTATAACAACGAAAGTCACTAACCAGGGGTGATCAGCAGTTATTTTGTTAAGGAAAAGGTTTGGGGTGAGGACAACGCTAAACTCAATCTTATTTCTGGACTTATAACTTCACCTGTTCAATTGTTGTACACACTTTATATTGTAAGTCAGGTGCGAGAGTAAAGATGGTGAGATCAAAATACACATCTGCAAATCTCTATTTCTATACAAATATTTTGCATTCAAAGATCTTGTAATTAACAGTCCACATGACTATCCTGCATAAAAGGTATCTTCAACATTCTCTCTGAAGTAGTGTTTTAAGATCAGATCCTGTGCCCGTCCACTTACCAAAACAAATATTTTTGAACTTATAAGGCATGGGTACCATAAGTATAACTGCAAGAAACCTCTTGTAACAATAAAAGGGTACTGTAGAAATTCAGCAGTTACACATAAGAAATGTCTGTTTAGTCAGAACCATAAACCCGAGACATTTTATTCATTTATTTATTTGGCAAAAGGAAATACTTGCTTTCTTCTGCCTTCTTCTTGTGAAATAAAGAGATTTCTATAGAAACGTAGAAAAACACACCAGTAGCTGAGCCTCTTGGCAAGCAACAGCATCAATATGATCACTAAGTATCCTCCCCAAGGCTGGTGTGAGAGGTGTGAGCCAGATGGCAGCCACGGGAAGAGCCAGCTCTGCCGTGCCAGCTGAGATAACAGATAAAACCTGACAGCAGCGTCCTCTTAGGTGGCTGAAACAGAATGCACAGAACCTGTTAGCAATCTATTTAGCCCAGATCAATATCTGAATAGCAATTCAAGGGTAACAAATGGCTAAAAAGCCATTGCATACTCTTCAGTAATTTCCACTAAATGCTTCAGCAGTGGACAGAGCACGTCTCAGATTCAGGGCTATGAGCCCACGTAGCATTGCTATGGAAAAGCAGCCCCTTCAAAGGGAGCTGACTGGAGAAACCAGCCAAAGCCTCCTTTTCCTCTCATCACACTTTTTGGCACATCTCCTTGATACTTTTTATGCTTCCTTAAAAATGTACTTTAATTCTTTTGTCTACTTTTAAGGTTGCATATCTTTAACCTGCATTGCTAAAACTCAATTTCCCTGAGCAATATCAACCTCATAATTCCAGACAGTTCGTAATGGAAGGATTACTGTAGCCAGTGCAACTCACATGAAGACTTAAACCCCCCTAATTTCTACTTTTCAGAAAGATTTGTGGAGTATCAGACCTTTTGCAGAGCTCCAAATTAGCAAAGACACAAACCAAAGTACCTGGATTATCACATTACTTTTCAAGCAAATCCATCTCTGGAAGTACAATGACAGGGTTCCCTCATTGCTTATCTTCTGCACGTGAAAACATATTGTTGCAATGGCGACTTACGAGACAGGAAGTAAAGAAAGCAAAATCTTAAGACTAATTCAGCAAAACCTGTCCTCATAGGCATAAATTCATCCTTATTCAGCAAAGTTTTAAAGCCTATGATTAACTTGGTCCATGTGTTTAAATTCCTATTAACTTCAGCAAGGCTGCAACTAAGATGGAAGCACTTAAATGCCCTGCCCTATGATAAAATTGGGCCCTATGATAAAGCAAGGTAAAAGAAACAAAACTGCAAACTCTCCAGAATTTTACTCTTAAGGCATAAAAATGCACACATTCCACAAAAGCAAAGGTTATCATCAATAGCAAAAATCACATGAGAGATCAAGACCCTGTCAGCTCAAATATTCACTGGAAGAATATACTCCAGCATTATATGTAAGCCATGTTCTCAGGTAACAGGGACCTGCACAAGGCCACAGAGCATTGGCATGAAGAACTAAAATGAATTTTTTAAAAAAAATTAAAAGGAAAAGAAATACAGAATGTTTCAGCCACCACACCATTTCATCAAGAAGTGCTTTTGAACTATATTAATATGGTGATAAAATGCTGGTTTAACAGAATTATTCTCATATATCTTTAACACCTTCTCCCATTCAAGAGATCACGCTTGCAGTTTTCCAAGAGACTAAAAGATCTGACATAAAAGATTGTCATTCTCATTGAAAGTACTTATGAGTTCTACCAGGCCAGGGTCTGGCCCATCAATACCTGTGTTCACAGCAGTTATCACCTTTTCCATTAATATTCGTATTTTTAAACTTTATAATTATTGGAAGAAAGATAACAAAACACAGAACAATGAAAGAACAATCAATTGAACACTATTAAAATCCACATGTAATCAGCACTTTTAACTCCAGTAGCTAGTGGCTTACTTTATGCTGCAGACTCTGTCTAGAGGGGTGTTTTGTTGTTTGTTTGGGGGAGTTCTATGTGTGTTTTGGTATTTGGGATTTGTTGTGTTTGATTTTTTCCTTTGTTTGCTTTGTGTCAAGAACAATAACCAAGACTGATAGCTAAAGAAAAAGAAAATTGAAGTTATTCACTCATCAGAGTGCAAGAACATGGGCAAGGATACAGGAAAATCAAAAGCAGAATAATAAAAACTCTAAAATCTACATATGTGTATGTAGCACTTGTTTTCTGTCACTTTAATTGAGCTGTGTAATTTTCGGGTGTGCTAAAACCATGAACAGCAAAAATAACTTTAGAAGAAAAATGTTATCATTTTGATCTATATTGCTTTTGAATCACTCAATAAAACTAAACTCAGAGGGAAAAGGATGGTTAACACACCTCAAATGCTACAGTGTCTATGTTTGGACCTCTAGCCAAGAGAAAAAACAAAAACACCCAGCCAAGCCTAACAACAAAACCAACTCAAACCCACAAATGCACTAAGAGGTAACTTTCAAACATAGAAAACAAACCAAGGACATATTAAACAAGAAGTCTGTTGGGTTTTGTCTTTCATTCTCAACCTAAGGGATCACAAATGGTGCTGATGTTGATAGAGATCTTTTCAAAGCAACTAGTGGTTTATGTCAGCCTAAGATGTGATCGTAATTACTATGCTTCTAAAGAGACAAAAGCACTGTGTGCCAAGCTTGCCTGCCAGTATTTCTTCAAAGCTACTTGTTAGTCATTTCGACAATAACAGCTTATATCTACTTGGTCATGATGTGCTACCCACAAAGCTCTTTATTTATTTATTTAATTCAGAGAGTTGTTAATGCAGGCAAACTTGACAGTCTCTGCAATATCTTCCCTCAAAAGGGGAGCATCACATATATTGCAGGAGCTTCTTGGCCATTTTTTCAAATGGTCCAGCTCTAAATCAGCTGTGTGCTTCACCTGCACCACCTCATCCTCATAAGGCTAAACCAGAACAAACGTTCTACATGCGTTCCCCATGACAAAACTAGAATAAATCATGTCATGCTCCTGTCGTTCCGGCAAGCTGGTTAATTGCATTTGTTTCATAGATCTCCAAACAGACTGGTACTTTAATTACATTCTGTAACACCAAGCTCCTCCAATTCACTCTGTCACTTCAACTGAACACTTTAATTGTATTCCTTCTAGCTACATACAATTTTAAACACTTACTAATAATTACATTTCTATAACCTGATGTTCGCAGTTTGTACACTAAGATACCTCCAATATCAGTGGTCTTAAAGTTAAGGATCTTTTGTTAGAGCAAGAAAAATAGAACAAAACACGAAACAAAATCCCTTCAAAACTACAATTGCACTGACAGATAATAAATGTTCTATAAAATCCTTTTACAGTTAAAACTTCTCCTGTTTAGTTTAGCATGTGCATACATTACGTAGAAATCTTCTATCGACTGACCAACCTAAGATTAAACTGCAGAGCATATTATGCACCCACGGTGAAACTGCACTTGAACCCGTCCCTCCTCTATTTTGCCTCCTTTCTTGCTAGGGGGTGGTGGAGAAACACCCAAAGCAGCCTGTGACTGCAAACAATAAACCCCGAGCTCTCGCCTCGGGACTGATACAGCAAATGCTGTGAACAGCTTCTTGGAACAAAGTTTGCTCTGACACACAGGCAGAAACATCGAGGGTTCCCAGCCACTGCATTCACCTCCAGCCTAAAGGGCTGTTTAGCGCTGCAAATACCCCATGCCAGCCGGGCTGCCGAGCACTAGGGTAGAGCTGGGTGCTCCCTCCTAGTCGTGTGCTGGAGCTGCTCTAGTGCATCCACCGCCTGTGCAGCAGCACAGCGCCCACCCCTACTCTGAAAGGCATTTACCCTCGCACTCAAGTTCTCGCCCTGCTAAACCGTACTTTCCCAAGATGATAATTTACAGCTCCCCGTCCAGCACTTAAACTCGAAACCACAAGAAACGTTGCAGAGCACACCCAAAGGGACGGGGCGGGAGAGGGGGGCGGTATTCATGAGGAAACCCACCCTTTCCCCAGACGGCGCTAAGCTTCACGCAAACCCTCCCTTCGGGAAGCTCGGAGTGAGCACGGAGCTGATGGGGAGACGCTGCCGCCCCACCTGCCCGGCTCGGCGGAGATGGGCGGGGGCGGAGCGGGGTGGTCGGGGCCGCGCTGCCGCCGCCCCGCGCTCCCAGCCCGCCTCCCTCCCTCCCTCCCATCCATCCATCCATCCCTCCCTCCCTCCCCGCCGCTCGCCAGCGCCGAACGAGGCGTTGAGGGACTCTGGAAATCCGCCAATCCGCCTCACCTGGAGCCCAGACAGGGCTAACCTATTTATTTCATCAGCTGGCCCTACCCGTGGAAAGTTTAACAATAGAAGGCGGCAAAGTGATACCAGCTACAACAGCGCTCTGCTTTTTCTTTCCCCTTCCTGCTCCCCACCCCCAAATAAAAGATTTACCACGGTAGTTTTTTACTCTTCGCTGGCCACCTCAAGCTGACATTATTCCATTCATAAGCTGCTTTTCCATTAAGTTAGGAGACGGGAAGGGCTGCTTATTGGAAACATATATTCTCCCTCTTCCGATCCTTCCCTCCCAAAATACCATTTTTTATACCAGGAACAAACTTAGGGCTCTGTAACGTTAAAGCTTATAATGCCATCCATGTGCTGTCCCAAATCAAATTCAGATGAAGGGAATTTCTGCACAGAAATGACATAGCTAAAATAAGCGAACTTACCATAGACTTGAAAAAATGCAAATCCGAGGAGCAGGAGTGGCGTCAGCAGACCCATTTTGACATATTAAAAACAATCCCGATCGCTTGAGAGACCAATTCCACAGAGAATAAAAAAATGAAAAGGAAAGAAAAAAAAGAAAAAAAAAGAAAAAAGTATCCAAAGCCAGTAAGAGGTAGGTCCAAAAGTTTTCAGTTTCCTAGCAGCTACTTAAAGTGGAAAGGGAAATCTTCAAAAGCTGGAGATGCAAAGGTCTTGAATGTGACACTTTTAGATCCATACAGATTAGAGAAGCAGCGAGTGAGCTCCGAAGGCTTCTGCTTTGCACACACGCTCCTTCCTAAATTCCCATCAATCCAGCCCACGCAGGGGAATTATTCAAGTGTGTCTAAGACTCTCTTTAGGATCCATGGCAATCCAAAAGCAAGCTCTTTCTTCGGAAGACAAGGAGACACTCTGAGAAAGGACCTGATTCCTAGAAAGTGCTCCACAAACTTCCCGGCACTTTGCAGGAAAACCATTGGTTTGGTTCGGCTATTTTGCCTTCCTCTCGCCCTCCCCCTACCCCTTTCTCTCTCCCTTTCTCTCCCCAAATCAGTTCAAGCTGCAGAGTTTCTCACTTAACTTCCATAATAGGAACGCCCAGGCAATGTGCTACACGGGAGGGGAACGGCTTGCTTTCTCAGCATCCCCTCAAAAGAAGAAGAAGAAGAAAAAAAATCAATGAATAAAAAAGAAAAAGAAAAGAAAGCCGTGTCCCCTACACCTTCCTCCTCACTGGCAGCGGAGCGGGAACTGTTGGAGGGCAGGACCCCGGCGCGGTGCCGCGGCTGCTGCCGAGCGGTGGCGGCGGGGGCTGCGCGCAGCTCGGGGCTCTCCCGCCGCCGCGGCTCTCCCGGGCGGCCCCGGAGTCCGCCGCTCCTCTCCTCGCTCCGCTCCTCTCTCCCCTCCTCTCCCGCCGCCTCCGCCTCCCGCCGCCGCGGACACACCGGCTGGCAGGGAGAGGGAGGAGAATGAGCGCGGCTGCCGAGGCTGCCTGGGGAAGGGAGGCTGCGGGGTGTGGACTAAACCACTGCGCTCCACACCCACGCGTCCCTCTCTCTCTCCTCCCGGGGTAGCGAGATGGGGACGGCGATGCCAGCAGGCAGCCGCAGGGCTGGGAATCAGGATCGCTGCCTCCCCTCTACAGTTGGGTGTAGGTAGGATTTACATGATTGCTCCTCACCGCTTCCTCTTTAATGGGCAGCTAATTTTTCGGTAAGTGATTTCATGGAACTGTTCTCTAATTATTCATTTTCCCTCTCGCGCGCGCACGCAGGCGCTCGGGAGTGAGAGCCTCGAAACGATATTCCCCAGGGATTTCTCTGCTGGCCCGCTCTGTGGAAAGGGAAGGGAATGTGGCAAATAAAATAAAACACAAAACAAAAGATCGCACGTGTCCCACAGAACCGGCGGGCTCCGCCGAAACCCAGGAGCCTCCAGCCTCCCTTGGGCCCCCTGGATGCAGCGCAGCTCTAGCCAGCGGGAAAGTTTCGAGGTCTCCCGAGGCGGCGGGGACGGAGACGGGAGAACGAGCCGCCTCGCCCCCCAGGAACGGGAGAGCAGCCTCTCTCCCACAGACGCTCGGAAGAAACCCCGAAGCATCACAGCAGAAAGAGGGAGGGACGCGAGGGAAGGAGCCACGCGAAGGAAAGCGGGATGCAAGCGGCTCCCGGTGTCGGAGCGGGGCAGAAACCGAGAGGGGGCACAGATATCCCGTGAGAGATATCCCGTGAGAGAGGCAGAGATACCCAGTGAGAGGGGGAGCACTGACACCCCGCGATGGGAGCTGAGGCACCCCGTGATGGGGACACACCCTGTGAGGGGTCACAGCCAGCCCGTGACGGGGGCACAGATGTCCCTAAGGGTCACACACAACGCGGGGGTCACAGACACCTACTGAGGGGTCCCGCACACCCCAAAGGGGGCACAGACGCCTCGCTGAGGAGGCGCTGACACCCCGGAGGGGCACAGACGTCCAGGGAGGGGTCACAGTCATCCAATGGCGGGTCACAGACACTCCGAGGGGGCTCGGACACCCCGTTAAAGGGGCATAGACAGCCAGTGAAAGGTCACAAACGCTCTTTTAAAGGGACACAGTCACCCCGTTAAGGAGGAACAGACTTTCTGTCACGGGGTCGCACACACGCCAGGGGTCACAGACGCCCCGTTCAGTGGTCACACAAACCCCGTTAAGGGGACACACAAACGTCCTTAAGGGGTCCACACTCACGCCTTGGGGGGCACACAGAGCCCGCGATGGGGACACAGATGCCCCGTTCGGGGGTCACACACACCCGGGGCGTCCCCGGTGTCCCGCCCGCCGCGGGCCGGCGGCAGCGCCTGACGGTGAAGCCCGAGCGCCCCCTACTGTCGCGCTGAGGGCAGCGGCCGGCCCCCGCGCCCGGCGCTGCCTTTTGTCGCCGCGGCCTTGGGGTCCCAGAGGTTTTATCTCGCGTCGCTTTCTTCCTTCCCCCCCCCCCCCCCCCCCCCCGCCCCTTATTTTTCATATACTAGAGGTTTATCGATTTAATAATTTCTTCACGTAAAGGATCCGAACCGTATCTCTGAGTAGTGTACACTGCCCACACGTACTCCCGTAAATGGTCTGCAAGTTAATTCTTCGTTAATTCTTGTGTGCAGTCAGTGACAGCTCTTTTGCCGTTGCCAAACGTTACAGTGTCAGGGGTTTTTTTAAGTGTCTGAGATGACTGCAGCTACTTCATACAAAGCCATATAACTCCAAAGCCTCTTGGTGCAAATCAGAAATGGTGTCCCCATATACTTACAATATGCCCTGCAGATAAATACCACAGAATCACTGAATGGTTTTGGTTGGAAGGGACTCTAAAGGTCATCTTGTTCTGAACCCCCCACCATGGGCAGGGGCACCTTCCACTATCCCAGGTTGCTCAGAGCTCATCCAACCGGGCCTTGGACACTTCCAGGGATGGGGCAGCCACAGCTCCTCTGGGCAACTTGTTCCAGGGCCTCACCACCCTCACAATAAAGGATTTTTTCCTAATGTCTAATCTAAACCTACTCTTTCTCATTTTGAAGCGCTTCTTGCTTGTCCTGTCATCCTCTCATCAAAAGTCCCTCTTCACGTTTCTCGTGGGCTCCCTTCAGCTACTGGGATGCCTCAATTAGGTCACCCCACAGCCTTCTCCAGACAAAACAATCCCAATTGTCTCAGCCTTTCCTCTAATCCACCTGCTCCATCCCTCTGATCACCTTCGTGTCTCCTCTGGCCTGGCTCCAGCAGGTCCCTGTCCTTGCTGTGCTGGATGCAGCCCTACAGGCGGGCTCTCAGCAGAGTGGGGCAAAGGGGAGAATTCACTCCCTCCCATGCTGGTCATATATTACTACACCTGAAGATAACCTCATGAAGAAAGCTATAAGTAAGGCTAATTGGGCTAAAGTTATCAAAAAGTTGTTCTTTGTCATTGTTCTTGTGAATTGGCAAAGCAAAAGGATTTTGTTTGGCTCTACCCGATGCCAGTCTGTATAACATACATGAAATATTAAAGAATATTTCCCTTTGTAGTAGACATTTCAAATACAATGGTGTTAGTGAAAATGCTGACTTGTTTAAAGCCAAATTTTAAATTGTAAATGGCTTAACAGTTTACAGTTCTTTTCCTGCTTCTCAAATAAATTTAAGATAAATTTAATAATAGCTGATGTAGGCAAGAACAGTTTGTAGATATATAGTCTCCAAAACCCTGAGGTACAGAGGTACCCGTGGAAGAGTATAATGACTCATACAAATGTTCCCAGTGAAATCAGTGGATTATCCATTATAGCTGCTATTTTATCCTTTCACTTCCAGAGAACACCACTTTTCAATTATTAAACACTTCTCAAAACTTTGAAAAGTTTCAGCCAGATCTAACCAAGCCTTTTCATGCACAGATTTTGCTCATGTTTTTATCACTGATTTTTTTTTCTTTGAGAAGATTTAGAAATTCCCCAAAATAATATAAAAGGTCATCCAAAGATGTGCAGGATCAGGACAGCAGAGGTAAAAATGCCTTATGGTTTACGAGCACAGGACGAGTCACAGATCAGTCACTGGCCTGTGAGCAAGGTTTGCTAGGAACAGTGTGTGCTTCCATTCTAAGATGCGGTCCAGATACTGGAATAAAAAAACATATGCTTGTCTCTCTGGTCTTTCAATAGCCTCCAGTGAACACAGCCAACAGGACAGATGTTCTCTGCTTGAGCAGCAAAGTCTGTACAGAGGAACCAAATGTGCCAACTATTTGTTTGGCCATGAGCAATATGCCACCTGATTAAATACTTGTGTGAGCAGGATGAGGAAAACACTTGTCAGGAGCGGTGCACATAAAGCTTCAGTTCAAAAGGTGTTGTTGAGGGGGAACTTTAGAACAGGGAAATGGCACAGTAAGATTGCACTAATTCATACTCAGGTCAGTCATCAAGTCAGGCAGGACTAATCTGGTAAAGCAGCAGTGAGATCAGATTTGTCACTGTTAGAAGTAAAAGTTTCATTGCTTTCCCAGCCTGATATTTGATATCATTGATTCCTAGACCTATATATCTGCATTAAAGTATATATTTAGTGTATGAAAGATTGGATCCAGTGTTTAAAGAACCAGTGTTCTTAGCAAAGCCCTCTCTTTTCTACCATTCACAGCATTTTTCTTCTAAACCGACAATACTGTTTCTGGTGTTATATGTGTATATAAAATACTCTATTTTCTGGTTTCCATAAATCCCTCTAGTTACCCTCTCACAAAGTTTTGAGGTAGGTAATATAGAATTTCTTGTGGATACCAGAGCTATTCACCCAGACAATTATTAAAAGTGAATAGAGATCTTTAATATCAAAAAATGTGCATGTGATGTAATGATTGTGTGATTTAAATGTAGGCAACTAAGTTAAGTTAGGAGGCTGGTCCTTCTAGACTCTGTAGTAGAGCAAAAGGCAGAGACTAATTCAGAGCATGTAATGTTAGGCAGCATCAGAAATACAAAAAGAGGAAGGAAAATGACACAGTGAGCATGAACCTTCCCAGAGAACAGACTTTTGTCTTCCTCTGTGCTTTTCTGTTCCAGGTCACTGGCTTCTGATGCCATCTGACTATTGAATACATGATGAGAGAAGAGAATTTATAGATTTTAATCCTTATAAATGCTAAAGCATGATTATTATTCTTGCTACAATCAATAGGGTCTTCCACAGGAAGATTGGTCATGAGAGGTAAATCAGGAACTGGGTCCAGGAAAAGAAGACATGTTGGTAGAAACAGTGTAAGTACTGTGGCTAGATCTATCCCACAAAGCCCCCTGAAGAGTAGTTTTCCTGCTGCCCCTGAATACCCCGTAACTCTGATAACTCTGATTAATCTGCTTTTCTAAACCATGCTGGAGGATTAAAAAAAAAAAAAAAAAAAAAAAAAAAAGGTGCCAGAAGCATTTGCTTCTTTCTCTGTCTCACAGGTGTCTCTTGCAGCACAGTGTCACCTTCTGCTACAACATTAAAAATTCCTGAGTTGTGGCATCTGACTTCAGAGTTTTTCTCTGGAAATACAAATCAAGCAACACTAAGAACCCTATTTTGAAATATCCTTACTTTTCTAGACTGAGTTAGTATGTCAGCACTATTTTCAGTTACTAGTACAGCTATAGTGCTTGCCACAATTATAAGAATGATCTACACCATTGCTAAGATAAATATTTGGCAAATTAAATTTTTGCAAGTTTTTCATATACATCATATGCTCAATTTAGGGTTTATATCCACAGCTCATTAAATGTGCAAAAACTGGTAAAAGAAAGATGGTACAGTTTCTTGATAATCATTAAAAAAGCCTCACCTAAAATAAGTGCTACTTGATTATTTTAGAGTGAGATTCAGAGCAGTTAATAAGCACAAATATTTAGCTGCAATGTGGGAGGGTTCTGGTCAGGTGTCAGGAAACAGGATTTACTAACAGGTGCCCAAGGGGACTGTGGAATCACTGTCCCTGGAGATATTCAGAGCATAATTGGACAATGTCCTAGACACTGAAGGTGAACCTGCTTTGAATTGGACTAGAGGATCTCCAGGGGCCTCTTCTGACCCATATTTTTCCATGGCTCCATGATTCTGTGACTGGCAGTACTGACAAAGCTCCAATCATGCAAGTATACTTTGTTTGACACCAAAAATCAAGGTTGGTGTCTTTGTTTGACACCAAAAATCAAGGTTTCAAGGTTTCTTAAGAGCTCAGTAGCTCTTACTTCTATTGTAAATTACGTAAAGCTGCACATACAAGCTATGGATAGAATAATTGCTTGATTTTCCTCAAATTTAAGCCTGTTGCAATAATAGGAGCCTTTGCTGAGACATTCCAGTGCAGACTGAACAGTGAACATTACAGGAATAGAAGTACATTCCTTGCTCTCTTGGAAACACTTTCCTTTGGAACTGCAGTATTTAGAATTATCAGCCTTTCTGCCAAGTGCACTAAGTTGCACATCAGGCTTATGGCTGTCTCCACCCTAGACTGCAGCATGAATTCATTATTTGCAACTGGTCACAGTGCATCCCTTCCAGTCCTTCCCCTGACTACATCTAGCTGGCCTTCCCTATGTCAGGAATTTCCTCTTAGCCACTAATATTTTCATATTTCTGCATGTCTTACAACATCTCCCATTTGCAAGAGCTGTGAGTGTGCTCGTCTGCTACATCAGGAACTTCTATTCCCTCTCTTATATCCAGAACTCAGTGTAAGTTATGCATTTCTTTGTCAATTACTTAATCAGATGAAGGCACCAATTATGGAATAAAGAGCTAATATATGTAAATAAGGACATCAAAGACATATTCTATCAACTAGAAATAAAATAAGACTCCAAGAGTAATTTAGTTTATTCTTTTGATAGTGTGGCCTCTATCTGGACATTCATTTTAATGAAAAAATAGCAAAAATTCACTCTGCCCTGACTGACACAACAAACCAAAACCATTCCTTAAGTGACAAGGTAAACTTAATTTCCAAAGACAGTTTAGCCTTCCAGGGGGCATAAAGTGTTCATTGTGTCATTCCAAAAAAGAATGAGTGTTTAAAATTAATAACTGAAAGATGATAAATTCTCACCCTGTCTACAGGAGAGATGCAAAAGTGAAATTCTCACTAGAAAAATGTATTTTCTGTAGTGCAATCAGATGGATTCACATGAAATTAAGTGTAGCAACTGCATCCTGACTTCCAAGGATCAGAAAAACAGACTATACTTCAACACATTTCTAACTGTACACAATGATACACAAATAAGTCTTAAGCTGAGCTCCATATTCCTACATAATTGTATTTAGAAATAGCATGTTATGCTCTCTTATTAAGTGACATATGTCACACTTTCCATAACAAGTGCTTATTGACAGCCAGCTACATTAGCCAACAATATTTACACTTTAATTACAGCTTTTAAAATGGAAATATGTAACTATAATATGTACATAAGTTAACAGTTGGGCTTGATATCTTAGAGGTCTTTTCCAACCTTAAAAATTCTGTGATTTTATGATATGTTAAGAGGGCCAAAATTCATAAAAGTAGATCTTTGTATAAATGTCCGTTATGTAGATACCCATTTGCAAATTTTCTTATAATAGGCAGTGTTTAATTTAATAATGAAGAAACAAGATTCATTATGTCATTAACAAGTCAATTCACTTGGAAATTCTAAGAGACACATCCAGTATTGTTTTTCAATCTTTAATGGCTGTTGAATTTAGCTGGATTTCGTCGTGATTGTTCTGTAGAAGACAGACTTAGTGTGTTCTCTTTGTTACCCCTGGCCTCCAAAGTGTCATCGGCACAGAGAGGTTACGCTTAGCATAATTTCTGCTTTATTACATTCCTCAAATGTAATCATATGTTAGTCAAAGCAAGGACCAGTTGTGGTACCAGAGAGCTTCTGATTTATGAAGATGTCAGCTCCCAAGAATCTGGCCCATCATTGTTGTGGCACCCCTAACAGCATTAGAGCGTTGTGCTTGTGTCTACCAGAGGATTTTTAATGTTCCCAGCAGGCTATGATTCTTTTTTTGCAATATGGTGCTGTCAACACTGTTCTCATCAGTTATACATATCAGTGGATTATTAACAATATTTGTTGGACTTCTATATTAGTTTTGTCCCACAACAGCCTTGCCTCACTTCAGCAATAGAATTACATTTTACATTGTCTCAAGAAATGCTTTTAAATTAGAGTTGATGTTTCAGTCGTATGATTTTTCACTCCCGATGTAATTTAGTTTTCTATCTAAATTTTTACATGAGTATATGACTTATTTTTCAGGAGTGTGATCCTGTTAAAGACAGCTGAAACATAGAGAGTTCCCACAGCAGAATTTGGGCTAATACCTCTCCCACACATGGTAGACTAGAAAAGTGGTCAAGACTCATATAAATTTCAAAAGTAAATGGAAAAGAAATATAAAACAAGAAAAAAAAATCGAAGCCTCAGAGCAAGACTTCTCCTGAAAATGTATGCACTTAATCAAAACGTCAAATACAGACAAATGTAAACACCAAGTATCTTGTAGAGTCTAGAGGAGCTATCATATTTTGTATATTTTGTAACTAAAGCTATTATAGGATTTGATTGCTTAAATTGTATATAAAATCACCAAACTTTTACCAGGAAAAATACATGGGAATGTTTTCCTCTATGCTGCATATCCTGTTATACTGGGAGCATCTGTGCCCATACACAGTCCCTTTAAAACAAATACAACTGAACATGCAAAGGAGCCAGCTCATAACACAGAAGCAGAAGCCAATGATTCATTTCAACGTCTGTCTCTGAACTGAAACACAAAATAGCAATTACCTCAAAGCTGCCTGCTGCCACAGCTAGGAAGACTCCCTCACATTTAAAGCACACTACCCACACAACAAAAAGTAGGTTTTTTTGCTTTTTTTCTATTCATTATACAGCTTGCAACACTGGGCTGATGGTGGAATTTAGCACATTTTAGTCTCCAGTTCAAACCTTGCCCATGATGATGGTGACCAAAAGTTATTATTTGTTTCCCACTTAAATTATTTTACAGTCAGCTCCTTGTAGACAAGAGAAACACATTGTAAGCTTATCTTACCCAGACAATCAGCAATAGCTCAGCCTTCTAGGACAACCTAGAGAAGAATAGGGCATTTCGCACTGCCATGGCCCAGAAGGTTCTTATCTCGAGAATGAGGAAAGAATTGGGTTTCAACAGCATCTACCACAATAAGATCCTGTTACCAGGACTGTGTATCTATGGACTGCTTTAATATAAATAGTAATTAAATCCCACTGCTCCATGACCTGCTGAAAGATTTTCTAAAAGAAATGTGACTTCCATGATTCTGGCAAAAAAGTTAGGTAAAAAAATTACTTTTAATCATTTCCCAAGGGGAAAAACAACAACAACAACAAAAGAATATGCTCTTTAATCTCTAAGTGGCATATCTATTAAAATGTCAGATTTAAAGTATATGAACCAATAAGGGAAGCCACAAGATTATTTTTAAGTAAAAAAGGATAAATACCACTACACATGAAATTCTGAATTTTGTAATAATGCTTATAGATATGTAGGTGGCATCAAGTAATGAAGAAATGTGCAGGATTTATTATTTTGTTATTCAAAAAGAAAAAAACAGTCCAATCTGAAGAATAGAAGGAAGGAGATATTCTCATCTAAATTTGCCCAGAATTTACTGCAAAAACTTCCACAAATGCTTACAGGACTTGAATTCTCATATAACAGAAAACACTGTAAGTCTTTTTCTTATCCTTTGGAAGAAGTAGCACAGCTGATGTCCAATAATTTAAATAATGCAGCAGACCACATGGGAAATTTTTCCTCTGGGAATTGTAGACAACCTTTCAAGTGACCTCTATTTCAAAAAAAAATTGGCTTAAAATCCAATGTTATTTTACTGTTGACCACCTGCTTTAGTGCTTCTGCAGGCATAGGATAAAGCTGGTTATATAATCACAAGTAGTACTGGCATAGAAGTCTGAGCACCACTCTTTTCTTTTTTTTCCCTTCACAAATCCATGTTCCCTTTCATCAGAAACTGTAGTGATAGGACAAAGGGGAAATGGCTTCAAGCAGAAAGAGGGCAGGTTTAGGTTAGATACTAGGAAAGAAATTCTTTACTGTGAGAGTGGTGAGGCACTGTAACAGGTTTCCAGAGAAGTTGTAAGTGTCCCCATCCCTTTCAAGGCCGGGTTGGATGGAGATCTGAGCAACCTGGTCTAGTGGAAGGTGTCCCTTCCAACCCAAACCATTCTATGATTCTGTGATTCTACTTAATTTTCTTAACCCATGACCTGGAAGTTGATCAGTGATTCCACATATGCTCTGGTAGAAGTTTGAATCTATTAATTTACAAATGAACATTAATCCACATTGCCCAAATGAAATGTACATCATCTTCTGAGTCAAGAAGGAGCTTTAATCTTAGCCGTCAGTAATTTGCAGTGTCTACCCTTAAACTACTTAACATGAAAACACAAAGGATTATATTTCTAAAATTTTGTGGAGGTCAAAACATACCAGTGGTCAGCATATTCGCAGAAAAGTTTACAGTTGCTTAAGTCATGTCTTGGACAAGGAATATGTAGAAAACTGATATAAACCTTCCATAACACTGACACAATAAAAAGAAGGGAGCTGGTGTCTGTTACACACCGAGATGTCTCTTTCACCAGAAATAAGATTATAGATGCAAGGGTGCCATAAGTAGGCTACAGCATCTGAAGCACTAAATCCTGGATTTGTAAGCAGTGATTTATTCCAAAGACTGCCAAGTGAAATCACAGTGGTGGACCAAAAAAAATGAGGGAAAATAGTCCTTAAAAGAGTGTCAAAATGAGAAAAAAAATTGGAATGAGTGCTGAGTGACAGCAAATAAATGTGAAGAACCCTTGGCATCTTATATGAATGTCTTGAAACATCTGAAGATATATTAGAAATTTTGGATTTGAATTCTTTAAGTCCCTAGAAATCAAAGCTGAAATAATTAATAACCACCTTTCATAATCTAGGCAAATAGTAGATGATAGATGGTTTTTTTATATAGGAAAAGTGTCCCTTATATTTTCCAAAGTCTTGCTTACCATTAACGTTTTAGATCTACATCATATTTAAGATGCTTAAATCAAACTGCTTAATATTCTAGACTGACAGGCTCATTAAGCTGAACAGTAGGATTGCTGTCATATGCACTTCAGGCACTGACAGTAGGAAATTTTCTATTTTTAATTCCAAATGTTTAAAGGGAAATTTTTACCATTAGAACTGTAACTGTACTTCTTTTATTTGAGAGGCATTACTGTGTGTTCAGCATCTCAACTTTATTTTGGTGGTCTCTTACACTCTGAACTATTTAAGTAAAGAGTAGTGACAGCAACAGCTTTGGTATAGTAGTAAGCCATTTTTTTAAAATCCATTCATAATTTCTAGTAATTTCTGCCTGTCAATATTAAAGAATCATCTACTGTAGCTACAGGTACTTGGATTGATACCACTGTATACAAAGTCCCATTTGGTCTATATAATTTTAATGCATTGAAAATGCCTACCAAATTTTATTCAACATTAAGGGCAAAGCAATTTTGCAAAAAAATGTTTATCTGAGGCCAAGTTTATCAAAATCATATAGAGATGCTTCACAATGCTGTAAGGAATTGTGTGGAAGCCTCATTAGTGCTGCAAGTCAGTGTGAGTTCAGTTTCTAGCTGCTAGTTTCTTTTGAAGGTCCTTAACGAGTAGCTATCTAAACATCTTTTTTCTGTCCGTGTGTAGAAACTTCCCTCATCAAGATCATCCTTGATCTGGAGATCTAGAAAATAAATCAAAGACTTTTTAAAGGGAGTTTGGAGTGCAAAGTACTCTTCTTTCAGATCAAATAAAAAGTGCAAGTACAAATCTCTTGAGTAGTAAGACACCTGGTATTAAATGGGAATTAACACAGGATTCCTCAAGCAGCATGGCCAGGCTGGGTCAGAAGCCATGTTTTGTGGTTACTGATGAAGAAAGCAAAGACAAAGGCCAGGAGACAGGGGATAAAAATGTAGTGGATAAAAACTGCCATGAGCAGGAGCAGAAAGGCAATTCCAGGAGAAAAGCAGGAATACAAAGATAACTTAGAAGACATCTGAGGAAAGAAGTTACTCCTAATGTTACAGCTGTTACTTCCACAGGAAAGAAATCTCATAGAGTTTTTGAAGAAGAAGTCAGGAAAGTCTGAACCTGCTTCAGTGTCATCTCATAAAAAAAAGCCACAAAATACATGCAGAATTTCATCTAGTGGCCACACATTGTTCTTTCATATTTTCAATAAGGCAAGAAAAGAATATGGATTTTAGCAAATATTTTATCAAAATATTAGATCTCTACTCCTAAGTTACAGCAGCAGCTAATAAAACCATTCTGTTTTTTCTGCTGTCTTCTCAGGAAGTGTCATTATGAAGTCTGTTCAAAGAGTCTATTAGTAGATGAGCACCTTCACCATTTTTCCCCTAATTATATAGAAGCTAAAATTGTATTAAGAATAGTAGCTAAATCTCACTGCCACACTAAATTTCAGTGCCATGACAACATGTTCTTGTTCCTAGAACTAATCTGGTTTTTTTCTGTCTCTTTTCTCTCTTTTTTTTTTTTTTTTTTTTTGTTAAGATCCAGTGAGAGGAAGAGTTCAGCTGAATGGCTCTACTGCTTTGGAGGTTTGACCATATCGTTTGCTGAGACTACTAAGGAACTTCAAGATAAAGTATCCTACTATTTTTCTATTCTTGTCAAAACTTGTTTCCTTTAATATTACATCTTAACAGCTTAGTGGTGCCATTTTAATTCATGCAAGCATCCACAATTTTGTGTTTGTACTTCTGTGCGTGATTTGTGGATGTTGCTGCCGTTTCTCCTATTATCAGGTTTCTGAACTGAGACTCATAGCCATACCTGATTCATTTAGGTTCATTGAACTTTTTTTTTTTTGCAATAAAAAAGTCTAAAATTCATGTAATTGGTGATTTGGATTTGTTTTTATAAGACGCAGAGGCTGTAAAATAAAAAAAAGTTCTGTTAAAAGAATCCATTGGCAATCTCAATAATACTTTCTACTTATTTTGGCTCTTTTTCCTCAGTGTAAGGTTGCATACTGGAGGCATTTCCTCTTAAAGTTAAAAAGTGAGGTCACTGACACCACTGTGATAAGATATTCTTTCTATCTGAAATTAGATACATCTGTCTTATCTCTGTGTGTGATTAATTCCACTGCAATAGAGTAATCTCTTCTGTTCATATAAGCTCCTTTCAACTTCCATTTAACTCCTTCTTATTTAGTTTACAGAAAAGATATGTATTTTAAAAGAACAATCAAAACAAAGCAAAATTTTAATGGGGACATCTGCACACTGAAAGAAAAATTTCCAATTTTACTCTTGAAGAGGGACAGCTACCTGGTAGACCAGTTTTAATTTTCCTTCCTGGTCTGCTCAAGGTGAAAACTGCTAACTAAAAAATGTTTATGTAATTTGAAAATCATGGAATCATAGAATGGCCTGGGTTGAAAAAGACTTTAAAGATCATCTAATTCCAATCCCCCCTGCCATAGGCAGGGACAACTTCCACTAGGCCAGGTTGCTCAGAGCCCATGCAACTTGGCCTTGAACAGGGATGGGGCATCCACAACTTCTCTGGGCAGCCTGTGCCAGGGCCTCACCACCCTCACAGGGAAGAATTTCTGACCAATATCCAATCTAAAGCTTTCTTTGTTCACACTGAAGCCATTTGCCTTTGTCCTGTCACTCCAGGCTCTTGTCAAAATCCCTCTCAGTTCTCTTGAAGGCTTCCTTCAGGTTCTATAAAGGCTCAGTGAGGTCTCCCTGAAGCCTCCTCTTTTCCAGGCTGAACAACCCCATTTCTCTCAGCCTTTCCTCATGGCAGAGCTGCTCCATCCCTCTGATCACCTTGCTGATGCACTACCGTCCCAAGAGAGACACAGAGACCACAGCAGAGTTGGAGCAGGAAAAGAGGAAGTTTAATTTCTTCTTTCAGTTTATATAGATTTCTAGAAATAAGACCACATTGGAAGACTGAGGTTCAACCTCTTCAATTCTACTGGTCTGAGAAAGTGTCCATCAATTGTTCCTCCTACAGAGAAGAATGTAAACAATATAGAGAATTATGAAAAACATTGCTTTGTTTACATGAAAGTGCATGAGAAATTCTATCTCCAATTTAGAAGGCTGAAAACAAGGCGACACCTTGGTGCCTTCTCTGGCCTGGCTCCAGCAGGTCCCTGTCCTTGCTGTGCTGGGAGCCCAGAGCTGGATGCAGCCCTGCAGGTGGGCTCTCAGCAGAGGGGGCAGAGGGGCAGAATCCCCTCCCTGCCCTGCTGCCCACGGGGCTCTGGATGCAGCCCAGCACACGGGGGGTTCTGGGCCATGCCCAGCCTCTCACCCACCAGCACCCCCAAGCCCTTCTGCCAGGGCTGCTCTGGGGCTCTTCATCCCAGCCTGGACTGGTACCAAGGGCTGTCCCATCCCAGGTGCAACACCTTGCACTTGGCCCTGTTAGATCCTAAAGGAAGTCAAGCATTTACTTTTAAAAGATACAAACTCTAGCACCACCAGATCCATGTTGTTTTCAACAAGAAGCAACTACCTCGAGACAGCTAAGCACAATAATTCTTGGCTAGGGTAGTTTGTATAAAGCAAAGCACTCATTCTATATTAACAAAATGCTATAAAACATGAGACTTTTACCAGACTGCAGATAGCAACCTTAAAATACATCGCCAAACTTCTTTTACTTCTGCTCCATATTAAAAGGACAATACATCATTGTTAAGCCCTGTGTTATATCTCACAGAAAGCCGTAGGGAAGTCCAAACATTGACTGTAATATGAATTAAAACAGTCATCATGGAATCATAGAATTACAGGATATCCTTGTTGGAAGGGACCACAAGGAACATCAACGTGCAACTCCTGGCCTCACACAGGAAAGTCCCAGGAGTCCCAATATGTGCCCAAATGCATTGCCCAATGACTTCTTGAGCTCTGACAGACTTGGTGCTGTGATCACTGCCCTGGGGAGCCTGTTCCAATGCCCAACCACCCTCTGGGTGAAGAACTTTTTCCTGATATCCAACCTAAACCTCGCCTACACAGCTTCAAGCTGTTCCTCAGGTGCAGTCACTGGGCACCAGAGAGACGTCTGTCCTTGATGAGGAAGTTCTAGATTGCAATGAGGTCTCCCCTAAGTCATCAGGCAATTATAAAGGTTTGAACACAAAGCATTTTCCTTTTTGCACCATTCCTCTCATTGAATTTAAATGATTTTGAGTAATACTTTGAAATAAGAATTAAAATCTACTTAAGAACTCCTAGCCTAGTCTAAACATATGAGATAAGTCTGCTTAGCAAGAAGGAAAAGTTGATGCAAAATTGTGACTTGGGATTCAAAGTTTTGAATAGTACCCTGTAACTTCAGTGTACTTTATTCTCTGTAAAATGAAAACATGAAAAATCCAGCTAAAAATACATTTAGTATTACACAAGTAAGAAATATGTAAGACATATAGTCTTACATTTCATAAATGTATTATAATCTGACTGTGGGATGGACCTGAAAAACAATTTGCATAGTCTGGCTTTGATTCATGGATAGAGAGAAAACTCTAATGATCCTACAGCAACCTCTGAGAGGTTCCAAGGAGACCATGAATGAAAATGAAGTATACTGTTAATATATCACTCACAGACAATGAAGAAGTGTAATCTCTAATATGTTGTAATTTTCAGGGTGCGCATGTTATAAATTTGAGACAAACATTCAAAGGTTGCTACATTATAAATTAGTTACACACTATTACTGATGGTGTTATCCCCTCACTCTCTACATACATATACATATTTAAACACCTCACTTAAATAGAATTAACCATGGCTAAACTAAAAAGCACATGGGTATGGTAAAATAAGAGTCATACCTTGCAAATTGATTTTATATTTCCTGATTCATTTCTTTTAGAAGTTATTTGCTCATTCCCTTCATGGTTGGCTGAACTGGAAGGGGCATACCTTGGCTGTTTTCTGCCACAAACTTAAAAACATCTTTCATTTTTCTTGCATTGTCTTATGACCAATTTTAAAGAAAAGCTAGCCCACTAAAAATAAAGTGAATTTAAAATATTAACTCCATTGGAAGCAAAAGGTATGTTTTACCTGCAAAGTTTGAACTATCCCAAAACTCCCCTTTCCATCTTTAGCTGCCCCAGGCTGTCTGTCAACTAGTTCATACAAAGAAATGAGCAGTGAAAATGATATTTTTAAGAAGGCTACGGTGATATTGACTGATTTCATTAGAGTGCACCTAATACTTTTTTTTATACTGCCTGTTCTTTACTCTGTGCTTTCTGAGAATCCCACGAAAAAAAGGTGTTCTATGTGACCCAAAAAATAAGGTATAATGTTCAACAAATGTATAAGAACTCACAAATGTTGTTCCAAAAAGATTGTTGCTGTCACATAATGTAGCAAATTCTTGTCATTATGCCAGATGCTGGTCTTAAATTATTTTACATCTGTGGGATAATTAGTTTCTATTTCAGGATAGTTCTCAGAGCCTATGGACCCTTCACTATTCCCCTAAATTTGGTTAGAAGACTGTACACAAAGTCAAGTTCTTCACAGCAAGTAGTTACTCTTATCACCCCAGAAGGAGTTTTCCTTCTCTATATGCTGCTCTGAAGATCAACTTTTTTTTTCTTTTTTTCTTTTTTTCTTTATAATAGCCACACATCATTTCTTAAGGGCATAACACTTCCTCAGTATGGAGAAATCACTCTGTGTCTACTAGGAATCAGTATGGTGCAGTCTCTGCTTGGAGTGATAAATTAAATGAATGTAGACAACAACGAACTTGTTTCTTTGTTGAAAGTGAATGCTAATGACATTTATCCTGCACTTCATGATAAATTCATTTAAAAGACCAAAATGCTGGGGGGAAAAATCCTGCATTTTAGAAAATGGGCATAAACTGTCCTTTACTTGCTCAGTTACAAACTGCTGAGAGTAGCAGCAATACATATTTAAATTGCTCTTTAAATCCTTGTGTCTATCTGTTATATGTCTAAAAAGGTTCTCGTAAAAGTGTCCTGGCTTTCATTTTAAAACTGAAGAACTGTTAACAGTTCATGCTCTATGAATAACTGGTTTTACAAAAAATAGATTGGAGAATATATGTATGAATGCACAATGCAATGGTCTCATGCTCAGGGCTATTCAACTAAGAGTCTGTTTGTTTCAATTTAGACTTCCTTTGCCACTTTGAGGGTGATGTTACATGATCCAAGGGAGCTATCTGCTTCCTTACCACCACTGCAAGTGAAGGATCTCCCTCCTCTTTCCCAGGCTTTTGTCTTCCCGGAACATGATCCTGACCACACAGTCCCCAGATTTCCTTACATACCTGAGGCATGTGTTTTTAGTCTGGGGAGTTTTTTGCCAATTTAACATGGCTGAACACATGCTTGCCAATGGGAAGCAGTGAATCAGTACCTTGTTTTGCTCTGCTTGTGTGTGTGGCTTTTGCTCTTCCCATTAAACTGCCTTTATCTCAACCCAAGAGTTTTCTCACTTTTACTCTTCCAATTCTCTCCTGGATCCTGCTAGTGATGGAATGAGAGAGAAGTTGGGTGGGACTCAGTTGCTCACTGGGGTTAAACAGCTCTTAAGCTCGAGCTTAAGTTCACATCATTTTATCCACCCTGAGCCTACCCTCCACAGGACAATAAGCTGATTAACACCTTGCTCCTACAGAGAACTGTCTAGCAACATTTCTTTCCCCTTCCCAGCACTTAATTCCTCATCATTTCTCCCTTTCCTTCTAGCTACACAGCCTTACTTCCTCACCTTGACCAAACAAATCTAAGGCAATAAAATTGGAAGGGGGGGAAAAAAAAAAAGCAAGCAATTTTTGTTTCTTTATGGTTGGGTAATTTTTTGTGATTTTAGTGAATTAAGCAGGCTTGCAGATGGCCAAGAAAATCAGCAGCAAAGGGAAAGGGAAGATGGATTAGGATTCCTAGCCAAAGCTGCCCTGTAGAGCTGTCACTCTCAAACACCTCAAACCAGCTTCAGCTTCACCCCATCCGTATCCTGCTTTCTCCCTTCACTGAAATCAGTGTTTCTGTCTATGCATCATAAACAACTGATGAAGCAATTTTTTTCCCTTTGTGGAGCATTTTGGTTTGTTGTGTTTTTCAAATTTGTTTGGGGTCTTTTTCCCTTTGCTTTAACTCAGAAAAGCCTTTAAGCCTTTTCTTTAACTATATGTTTTGGGGAATAACATTTTTTTTCCCTGGAAAACATCTTTTCCCCTCTACCTTCCATGTTATTCAATAAGTACAATGAGGGTGCATAATCTCCACATTTGCACTCAGTTCAGAAAATTAAAGGGTTTTATGAATTTTCTTTTTGTTGCCTTTTTAATACTCTCCCAGGTTCAGAAGTACATAAAAAGTTGTATATATTTTGGTTTTATTTTATAAAACTGTCATTTCTTCAAATTTTTCAAGTTTGAGAAAGAGAGAACAGGAAAAAAACAAACAAAAAGAAGAAAAATGTATTAAAATTAAATAAACTAGAGAATTTCTACGAATATCCATTCTCCTGGGTTCAGTATGAAAGGTAATGATGGGAGGGGAAAAATAAATTTTAAAAAATACAAGTGTCTATATTCACATGATAATCTTATACTTAGATTTTATATTATAAATGCGATTGCTCAAAAAACTGTATGTGCATGGAAGAAAATCAAACAGCTCTTATTGCCTGTAGATGTTTTCAAGAATAGATGGGTTTTAGCATTTTGATGAGGGAAGTAATTTCATCTAGCTCTGTGATTTGTTTAGTGGGTAACAGTGGTTTTTTGGAGGAGAAAAAAACAAAAACCATTGAACAGATTCTTCACTAATAGTGAAACACAATTTAACAGGAATGTGACTTTAGATCAATGACAATACTGAGTTCCAAAGTAAGGTCCTTGAGATCCTGGGAAAACAGGGAACAGCTTTTCCAGCATCCTTGTAGTTTATCAGACTGACCTGAAATTCCTCTGCTGAGGTTCTAAGAAAACTACTCCTCAGCTAATAAATACCTCTTGCCTTGCCTTGCCAGCTCCTGTACTTTTCAGATTCCATTGTGCCTCATTTTTTCCTAAACTCTTGCTGAGTTTGTTACTTTCTGTGTCTGAAATTATTTCTGTATTAAAATTTCTACTTAAAATATACCAGGGGGATAATTAGCACAATTTTCAAATGCTAGTCTTTATTTTGAGGGCAGTAACTCTAAGAAAAAAAAAAAAAACACCAACCCAAAATTGCTTATTATGTATTGCCAGGTAAGTTTACCGATCCCCCTTTCCTTTGAAGAAACTGACTCCCTCCCACAAGGCATTTTTCCAGTTTTTCATGGCTAGAACATAGTTCCTTAGAAGTCTTGTAAGCTGAATGAACAGGAAGTCCTTTTCACTGCACAAATCACACACACACACAAAAATAAAAGAAACTGAGGAAATCTGAGCTCATACTGCTGTATGAAGGCTGAGTTCCTAGTGCCTGTTATGGTGGAGGCAACAGGTAATTCTTTGTTAGCAATCCATGTAACCTACTGCAGGAGATAAGAGGTTTGTTGACCGTTTGAAAAATTGTGTGGGATACAAACAGCAAATGGCAATGGTCTGTGTGCTGGAATTTGTTTGGGTTACTTTACTGGCATGTTTTCAGAAGTGCCACAAGCCTTCTATTGCAGATTTACCCACTCTAATGGGAGTACAGAGAGTGTAAGCCTGGCAATTCCTGGCTGCACAACAGTTTCTTGCCTCCATGGAGAGTATCAGAAGGTCAGTCGTGCGTCTTTAATGAATTCTCAGAACTGGCATGGCATATGACTAACTGTCCATCTAAAAATGAAGCAGAGAGCTTTAAAAATTTAGTCCTAGATTTCTGCTGAGAGAATAGAAACTACCACTATGTTCTAGTTTTAACTAGATGATCTTGTCAGCTTCTTCTATTGTTATTATTTCAGCTGTGCATTTATAGATATATTTCAATCAAAGCTGAGTTTTTAGTATTACTGCTGTGAATGACATTACTTATGTATTATAAAGCCACTAAGTGCAGTGTGACAAGTCATAACAAACTGTTTACATCTGATGCATAATAAGCTATTTATTTACTTATTTAGAAAGCAATAGTAGGTATAGATCACTTAATACACTTGGTGGCACCATGTATGGTATCAAGATGGTGTTAAGAATATCCAAAACACAGAAAAGATATCTTTCCATTTTTTCTCACAGTATTAAAAAAGAAAAGCGAAAGCAAAGATATAAGATTGCTTTAATTAGGTTGATTTTTGGTTTCAAAAATAGTTTTTGTTTTATCTCCAAACTCCATACAGCTTTTTGAAATAAAAGCGCTGTAGATTTTGGGTAATAACACGACATATGGTTAACTACATATGCAAGGCTGGAAGCTGAGAGCTGAGATGTGGAAGTAAAGTGAGAGGAAAAGGAATGAGATGTCAGCTACATGCTCAGTGGCTTTTCAGGCAGCGTGTTTGGATGAACAGGACAATACTAACATACACTGAGTTATTATTTGTTACATGATACCAAGGCAGGGATTCAGGGAGTTTGTTTACTACAACAATCTGTCCTCTGTAATACACTTTCAGAAGAGAAGTTACTGCTAACATGTGGCAGTATATTTGAAGGATCTGGTGAATATCCTGGATTGATTTGTTGGGCACTATTACGTGCTTAGTGTGTATATCTGCCTATTGTTGACCTGTATGAACAGCTTTGCCAAGACTTACTCTGTACCTGTGCTTTTTAACACCCTCCACACACACAGAAACACAGAATCACTGGGTTGGAAGAGACCTCCAAGATCACCAAGTCCAACCCTCCCCTAACTCCTCAAGTAAACCATGGCACCAAGTGCAACATCCAATCTTTTTTTAACACATCCAGGGATGGTGACTCCACCACCACCTTGGGCAGATGATTCCAGTACTTTATCACTCTTTCTGTGAAAAACTTTTTCCTAACATCCAACTTAAATTTCCCTTGGCGCAGCTTAACACTGTGTCCTCTCGTTCTGTCAGTTGCTGCCTGGAGAAAGAGACCAACCCCTGCCTGACTACAATCACCTTTCAGGAGATTGTAGAGAGTGACAAGGTCACCTCTGAATCTCCTTTTCTCCAGGCTAAGCAACCCCAGCTCCCTCAGGTGTTCCTCATATGGATTGTGCTCCAAGCCCCTCACCAGCCTCGTTGCCCTCCTCTGGACACGCTCAAGCATCTCACTGTCCTTCCTAAACTGAGGGGACAGAACTGGACACAGCACTCGAGGTGTGCCCTCACCAGTGCTGAGCACAGGGGAAGAATGACCTCCCTGCTCCTGCTGGACACCCCATTCCTGATCCAGGCCAGGATGCCTTTGGCCTTCTTCGCCACCAGGCACACTGCTGGCTCATGTTCAGCTGCTGTCACCAGAACCCCCAGGTCCCTTTCTGCCTGGGCACTGTCCAGCCACTGTCCCCAGCCTAGAGCACTGCAGAGGGTGACCAAAATGCAGCACTTGGCACTTGGACTGATTAAGCTGCATCCTATTGGACTCTGTCCATCCATCCAACCATTCCAGGTCTCTCTGCAGAGCCCTCCTACCTACCAACAGGTGGACACATGCTCCCAGCTTAGGGTCATCTGCAAATTTACTACTGAAAGACTCAATATCCTCATCAATAAAAATAAAATGTCATCAATAAAAATATTGAACAGAGCTGGCCCCAGCACAGACCCCACTGGTGACTGTCCCCAGCTGGATGCAGCACCGTTCACCACCACTTTCTGGGCCTGGCCATGCAGCCAGTTCCTAACCCAGCACAGAGTGCTCCTCTCCAAGCCACAGGCTGCCATCTCCCTCTTACTGAACTTGTTTGCTTCAATACCAGTTATTAGATTTTAGTGAGATTTCTTTCACTATCCAGATGCTGTCAGATATGCTAATATTTTGATAATTTCAGGCCTTTTGTCAAAACGGTACTATCAGTACTACTGTACTGTAACCAAACAAATTAAACAATTAAAATATTTTTACATTAAAAATGTCCAATTATGTTAGATCATTATAATTTTATTTATTTTGTAATATAATTATTCAATATGTACTACCTAATAACACAATACTTCACATATGTGAAGTTGGTGGCCCACGTGATCAATTTTTACATTTAAAAAAACCCAGTTGAACTGACAAATCACAGCATTGCAGAAGGAGGAAATTACAGAGAAATTGGGATTTTCTTTTTTTTCTATGTGTGTTCTGGGAATCACACACTAGTGGCATGATCACTCATAAAGATCATGGATGCTTGTAAAGATACAGAAGAAAAGATGAGAGCACTGTTTCATCTCGTGTTAGACAGTAGAGTTCTGCATAAGGTTTTAGCTTCTGCATTGCTAACTAGGAATGATTCAGTGGAGATTTGCCAAATAGTTTGTTAAGGGATAATTTAGAAAACTTGAATGTAAAGATTTTAAAAAATATGTAAATATTAGTACTCATTTATAAATCTTTACACATAGGAGCTGAGGGAAAGTTGTTGTGGTATGCTTCTATTCCATTTGTTAAAAAGTCAGTCCCAAGCACTCAGCTATTACCCAAAAGTGTATGTTATTCTCCACTTTCTAGAACTGAGATTGTTCTTCTATGAGACATCAGATCAGAAAAAAAAAAAAAGGTAATCATAGAAATTGTCTGTAGAGATTATTGAGGGATGCATAATACCTGGTTCATTAAAGGAAATCAGAACAGGCAGTGTTACTTGGGCTTCAGTCCTTGTGTTTATGGAAGTGTCCCTTTAGCTGAAAGGAAATTTGAACTGTTATTCCACTTCACACAGGAAGTTTTAATTAGATACATCAGATACTTAGAATATATCTTGATTGCAAATATGTGCAATCTCATGTTTGCATCCTGCTGTATCTCATGAGAAGTCCAAGCAAAAGCAGCAGGACTGCTATGGAATATATATCAACCAGTGTGATCTGGCCTCTTTTATTGGTTGCACATGCTCTCAGTTATCCCAAGCCTGTAGCAGAGCTCTCTGAATGGAGATGCATAAGGACAAAATGGAAGTTGCATGTTTACACAGGCAGCTCCCCTTTTACTCTGGACTGGAAAACTTACATTCTTTTTTTGTAACCTTTTTGGGCACAGGTTTGTTGCTTGCATACCTTAGGTGACTTCTTAGAACTAGAAGAAAAAGCATGTTCATTCATATAGAACTTTTTAATGGACAGCAACAAAAATTGTAGTACCTCATATCATATGCAATCAATGATGTAGAATCTCTCCCTGTACAAATACAGGGTTTTACAAATACAGGCATTTGTAGTTAATTTTCCACTGCTTTACACGTGAAATAAATAAATTGTTTTATACATCAATTATCTGTCTTTGGTTTTATTCCTCTCTCTTTATTGTCTCCCTTCTCATTACAATTTTTTTGGGGTTTTTGTCATTATTATTTCAATTATTAAACTGTTCTTATCTCAACCCACAGGTTTAATTTTGTTTCTGATTCTCCTCCCCATTCCACTGGTGGTGGGAGTCAGGAGGTGAATGCAGGACTGTGAGGTAATTAGTTTCTGGATGAGGATGTAACATGACAAGTGTCATGTCTGCAAATAAAATGAATTTTTATTCCTCTTCAACTGCATCAAGTCATATCAAATTTAAACTGGACACAGCCAAAATAAATGCTTTCAACTGAGAAATAACATATATTTTTATATACAGGGGTCTACTGTCAGCTACATTTGATACTATTCTAAAAATTGTTGAAGACACTATCAGCCAAAGAGTACTGGAAAAGGGATTTATCAAAACAATTTCACAGGTACAGGAGAAAGAAGGAGATTCTCTTTTTCTGGCTGACAATTTCCATACCATATTTCTGATGAAGAGAGAAAGTAAAAGATCACGCTGTGGAATTTATTTGCTTCTTGTGTTAATTGTTGAGCTGTTACCATATATTTCACTACATTTATAAAAAATAACAGAAATATCACAGTAATTAGTTCAGTCCATTAATTCACTTCCTTGTCAATATGTACTTACAACAGACATTTGAAACTTGTGTGTCAAAGTCTAATTCCCTTATTCAAACTAAACACCACATTTCAACGTGAGTAAAATTTGAGAAATCTTGCAGATATACCAGGTCCTATTTAACACAAGATAAAATGGTGCTTACGTCTTTATTCTGTACTGAAAAGATCTATAATCATCACATTTGTTTATTAGTATCCTGGGTATGAAAAGTGTGCCTTTTCTCTGGTTCCATTTGTGATGCACTCTACTGAGAAACAGTGTATTTCATCCACACCTCTAGAATTATGTTAAAGAACAAAAATTGCTTTTAGAGTCTGGGAGAAAAATGTGTTCTTGAGGTCTTTCATTGAGTTGCTGGATTGTTTCAATGAGTTCAGTAGGTCATGAATCATGTGAACTTGTCTGCCACAATTTGCAATTCTTTTATTTAAGATCAGAATTCCACTGTGGTTTCAAACACATTGTAATGATCATCCATTGTAATGATCACAAAACTATTTTTAATATTTATGGAATGGTACTGCAGATCCCACTATAAATTCAGAGCATATGTTTACCAGTGACAAGAAACAGAGGAATGCACTAAATTTTATGAACTGTTAATGAGTCAATAAATTGACTGCTTTGCAGCCAGAACCCTGTTACTACTGACATTGTCCAACATTCCAATCTGGATTTCTTATGGAGAAAGAAGTTCTGTTCCAAATTTTGGGTTTTGGTTCGGTTTCTTTTTTTTTTTTTTTTTAATTCATACTAGAATCTTGTTTTATAAGAAGAAATACACAGTTGAATAAGAGCCCCAAGGTATATTTATAGCTGTTGTAGAGATAGGAAGTTATAAGAATATAAGTCTATGCTTAATACCACAATCACATCACATAATCTTCTTCATAAACTTTACAAGCTCCGTTTTAGATGTAGATGGGTTGTAACACTGTCCCCAGAATTTCAGAGCTCTAATGTTTAGGGATAGTCCTCCTCTATTCTCAGCCGCATTAAAACATACATGAGCTCTGCCAATCTTTAAAGACCTTCAACAGATCTTTACCCTTTTTTGAGTTTTCCCCTGACACTTAGTTCCTTGGTACTTCTCACTGCTGTTTGCTGTTTATCCAGTTCCTCATCAATCCACAAGTTTTTTGCCTACTAACTCTGAATTTCTCCAATTAAGCATTTTTAATCTGAAATTCATTAATTCCATTACAATCAAATTCCCATCTCCCCAATTAAAGCCAGGATTGTTTTAGGTATCAGCAGGAAGAGCACAGCTAGAGGCATATGAAGGCCTGGAAATAGAGATATATACAAATAGACCAAATGGGATGACAGAACTGTGAGAGGAAATATGAGATGACAAATACAAAGTTCTGCTGTAATATTCTGTTTAATAATGCTTTTCTATAGCTGCTATAACCAGAATAATTACTTTAATTCTGTTTCTAAAAATTCAACCTGTTACAAACTATGCTATCAGAGCTATACTAGCAGTAGTGTTGCCTTTTCCTCTGGCAGTAGGAGTCAAGCGGAAAACCTAAAACAGCTCTTCATTTTTACTTGGATTTCCTGTTCTGTTTCTTTCAGGCCCCACTTTCCTGCAGTCCATCCACTGTATTTTTAAATGCATCTAAAGCATTATTCTAGCACTGCTGCATGCTTGTCAGAGAATTTAACACTGTCTCATTACAACATTTGTCATTAAGATGCTTGACCAAGGAGCTAATCTTTTCATTGCCATTTAAATCCACCAGTCACAAAGATATTTCCAATATGTTCCTAATTAATTGCATCATATACTTTTATGTTAGCTCCACTCTAAAGGCATGTTAGCCAGCATATTCCTTATGATCCAGTTGTGTGACTTAGAACAAGTGTCACTACAAATTTTACAGTGTAGCTAGATTAGGTCTAAAATAAGTAGAACATGCATGGTGCAAACACACAGGAAAAATATGGACTTCTCAATCTAAAAAGAATATTCTACTCTGAGAAAGTACAACTCAAAAAATGGAAGATAAGAATAAAGGAAGACAGCCATCCAAAAAACCGTACGTTTCTAGAAAAGGTAAGTTTTTTAGTTTGTACTAGAAAATATAAACACTCATTTATCTGAAAAAAACTATTTACCTCACCTTTGCTATGGCAAGATGATATTACAATACTTTTTCTTACTAATTCATGGGACAATTCCCAGCTTACAGTCATAAAACTTTTCAAACCATGTATTGGGTAGAGTGTTAGAAAATTATTTTGACCTGTCACACTAGGATAGCAGAAAGGCCTACATTAAGTTAAATAAACACTATTTCAGTATGAAACTGGAAGTTTAAACATTTTATTAGTTTTGGATCCAAGAGATAAAAGAGAATTGTACAAACCAAAAAAACTGTGAAGACACCAAAACTGACAGAAACATGTTAAATGAGGTGGTGAAATAGTGCATGACCTTCTGGGGCAGAAGTTAACTGTTGAAACAATCTGCTGCTGATAAACAAGTAGCACCTCACAGAAAGTTCATGCCAGTAGTTCAAATTATTCTACTGGCATTTACTTTTGTATAAACAGAACAATTAAGTGGCAACAGCTTGGGAAGCTACAATTCAATGAGAAATTATTTACATCACTTTCACGGTCATATGCCAAGGCCATCTGCATATCCAGCCTGGCCACAAAACTGCCTGAGTTAAAGCTATGGCTCACATCACTAAATCTACTGGACCAGCACTTGTCTTTTAATTACTAGAGGAAGGAAAGTTTCCTCTTAGCTCTAAGAGTTTTGTTTAAATGTAGACTATTTATGTCCGAAGTACAGACTAAAAATAGAGGAGCAGCCAATATCACTAATAACATTTTACTTATTCACTATTTTATCCGTCTTTTCCTTCTTATTCTGATCAGGGAAGGGCATCTGTACACATAGCTTATGTGTTACATTAATCAACATCTCCACAGCAAGCATGAGCCAACATGAGCAACCTGATCTAGTGAAAGATTCCCTTGCCCATGGCAGAGGGGTTCTGCTAGATGATCTTTGAAGATGCCTTCTAACTCAAACGTTTCTTTGATATTTAAAAAATGTAGTCCTTAATACATTTGCTGAGTAGACATGGGCTCCTCCAGAGCAAAGACACACTTTCCAAGACAAGAGAAACTGGAGATGGTTTTTGTTCTGGGAGTGGTTTGCAATTTAAAGCAGTTAAATAGGTAGATTTTTAAGTCACCATTCACTAAATGGTGCAGTTGCACTCCTTTGTGAAAACTCCACCAGGAGCCTGATGGCATCAGGTGTTCATGCACCATTGCTAGTTCCAATATCTCTTACATTAGGGGGAAAAATCTTGTTTTAAGACTGCAACATATGATCATGCATCAGTCTTCTAAGAATTAAACATCTAAATTCCTTTTAATGTGTGGTATTGGATATTAAAATCTACATTTGCACATCAGAGCAGCAAATTGTTGGTTATCAGTCTCAAATAACATACTCTCATATAACATTTCTCAAAAAAAAAATGACATCTATTTGGGTTTCTTTTCTTAAGGAGGTGCTACATTTACTTTCTTAGAAATCTATTAATAAATTATTATTATTAATAAATCTATGATATCTTATAGTGAATCTTATTTTTTATAAGTGCTCGCTCCCTAATAAAAAACTGACCACCTAACATTAGTCTTCTATTAAAAGTACAGGAGAAGCCAGAAAGATGACAGATTTAATGATTCCTCACTTACACTGTATTTATTTGCAGTCAGAATTTGCAGAAAAATAAAAGGTAGCACTCTGCTGGAGAGCAGACAGTCTGTAATAAATACTGCAAAGCTCTGCTTTGAGGACACTGGTGAATACATTTCTTCTGAGGGTTAAAATTAGCATCCATGGTGGCAAACACCAAGATGTAATCCTGTCCCCACTGACATCAAAGGAAGATTTTCTCTTAATTTCAGTAGAGCCAGAATTTCTTCTGACTAGTCCTGCAACAATTGCAGGAGAGTATTTCCTACTGAGTTTGTAAGACAATAATTTCAGCAGTAAAATGGATTTGCACTCATTGTATTTATCTCCTCCTAATGCTTTTAGTTCATTGAAAAGGCTTAAGTCAGGACTTTACCCTGCTAAACTTAAGAAAAAAAATTGTGAATGATGGTAATGGAAAAGTAATTTATGTTCAGATTTCGATTGCAATGATAGCTTTGGTAAAAATTCCACAAATACCATTCTATATGCATCCTGTCCATTTCTCCTTAACATACAAATGAAAAGATTATGTAAGAGCTTCTGTTTAATCTCCTCCACTGTCTGTTAAACATTTCAGGAAAAGAAGCCATTTTTCTTGAAACAAGGAGGTTATTGACCCAGATGGCATAAACCTCACATCTACAATGTCAACAGAAAAAAAATTACTGCTGAAGACTTGAAAGTACTGTTTGCCCATGGAAATTCAAAGGCATGGCCCCTTTTTATCTGTATGTTTTTCATGTTCACTGTTATGTGAAAGTCCGATTAAAAGCTTTTCAAAATAACCTGAGTGTGTAATTAGGGGGCACACAACTCCCATCCTGAGGTTAATATCCTCACAAACATGCAAAGTACAAATCTAGCAGAGAACCAATCTGTTTCATAATTCAGCTGCAGTCTCTTTCCCCTGCACTTAAAGGCTTACAGTGTTTCACAGAATGATACACTCGCTGTTGGTTTATCAACTTAGAGAATGAGTAGTTGTTGAGATATTCATGTTATACATACTAATAGGCTAGTATTAATATTAATGGGTTGCCATATTCATTTTCATCTGGATTTGAAGACTGATATTTCACCCAAAAGTCAAGGATTTTTTTTTCCCCTCTCCCTGTGCCATGAATTAAAAATATGTTTGTATACAGTACATTTCAGCAAGTCATAAAGCAAATGATTGTTCTAAAGAAATTAATAGACATTAAGACATTTAACACATCCCAGAAGCGGTGGGTTTCAATTCTGTGGAAAAAAATTGAGGAAAAATACTTTTCCTGAAAAGACTCACAAAGGGAAATACCAAATATTGATAGGATCTGAATAATGTATGCATGTTCACAAATAAAGCCAGTATTCGAGGAGGCAATTCTTTATTACCTTTTAACCAAAAAATAAAGATGAAATGCTCCATCAAAAATGTCTGCAGTCATGAAATGGCTGCACTAAATAAATCTAAGTTCTGGCTGAAAGAAATAGATCTGTAGCTTTGATAGCTGCATTTATATCCATAAGATGTAGAGACTTAAACCTCTCCTCAAGATGTAGTCATGAATACTCATTTTACAAATACAGACAAAGGTTAGTGTGAAAAATAAAATTCACCCAATGACCTGTACTGAACCATGAAAGATGGGACTATGGCTTCAGATCATTTGGCATCAGATAATTTTATGTCATTTAGCTGCCTCTGCACTTTTCTGTACTTCCTTTTCTATCAGCCTGATCACAATATTTGTGTGTTTATAGAAGGTATTTTTCTATCTAATTTATTCTTACTATCTCTCACAATTAATTCTCTGCTTAAAACATCAAAGATTTTGAAAGACAATGAACCTCTGTACACACTAAAATGAGAGTACAACACTTCCCACAAAGGAAGAAGTAACAATAAGCAAAGGCAAACATGCAAAATTATATTTTAAAAGTTATAACTGGGAAGGAGAAATTCTGAGCTTGCTTCATGGAAGAAAGAAGGAGGAGTATCTTGGTATAAGTATCTTCTGAACTGTTTTTTCACCCCAACAATTTTCCAAATTAAGTCGTTTATGTTAGAGTGGTGGGATTTTTTTTTTGTTGTTATTGTTTTGGGGTTTTATTTGGATTTGTTTGTTTGGGCATTTTTTGTTTGTTTTTTGAGGGATGGGCATAGTGCTTCTTTATGTCCTTGTCATTTATTTTAACTTCTCTAAGTGATTGGCATATGCTTATGAGAAAGAGAAGGAAATGACAGTAGGTGATACACGTCTTGAACTAAGGGGTGGTGAGTTCAGTTGGCAATAATAAATAATATGCTATTTCAGTAAGAAAATAGAGCAGACAAATAGTTATGCCAGAGAGATCAAACCCCTTCCATCCTGTTTATTCTGCTTTGTCTTTCCCAAACAGAGGTATCGAGTTTTACATTATGCTGATAGAGGAGGAGAGATTCTGTTAGAAGTGGGTTTTCTGGGAGAGCATCCAAGACTTGACAATGAGCCAGCGGATCAGAGAGCGCTCCCTGGGCGGTGCAGGAGGTGAGCTGCTGGAGCTGATTGCACAGCTCCTGCCTTATCAGCCACAAGTAGGAGTGGAGCAAGAGCATGGCAGGAGAGGCAGTGTGTTATTAAAAGCTCTGTCTCAGGAAAAATGGGAGCAATCAAGAAAATTTACGCTTGACAGTGGGATTCGAGATGATCTTTAGAGTCTCTTCTGTAAGAGAGGGGTGTAAAAACAGCTCCCTCAGCCTTAACTTACACAAAATATCCTTCCCAACTGCTTAAAGCAGTGATAAGACATTGATAGGGAAACGTCAATGCAGGCACATGAACGAAGACTTTGTTGTGCCACTGATAAGGAAGCAAATGACAAGGAAAAAGTGAAGATCTGCCTGGAGGCAAGAAAGTCATATCACAGCTAATGAAATAGTTCAATCAAGAGGAAAAGCCAGACAAAACCTGGCTCCCTTCCTGCCCTTTGTCCTGTTGCTCTGGGTACAGGAGCAATGTTTATCAACAGGAATAGTATAAATAATTCTATGAACACATGTTCTTCATAAGTGGCAAAGATCTCTAGAGGACAGTGCATTAAATTGTGGATATTATCTATCCAAACCAAAAATCAGAAAAGCATGAAATTAGTAATTGACTCAATTTACCTCATTTATTAGCAGCCTAGACCTCTGTTTGAATTAATATTGCCCAATGGAATTTCAAGTGGCAGTGACATGGCGTAGCATGACACAAATTAATGCCAGTTCCCCCTACTGTACTGCAAACCACCCATATCTCCAATTAGGTTTGTTCTAATCTAATCTACATGGTTTCATCACTCCCATTGACAATAAAATATGACTGTTTTGCCCTTCCTTCTCTGATGCCAGACTTGTTTTACCAAGTAGCTGATTTTCCTAATAGCATTTGCATAGAGGGCACTGATTGCATTCTCTTTCTGATGATCATACACTTGGTTGCTGTGGGCTGTACTGTAGAGCACATCCAGTCACAATTAAAATTGTCATTTTGTACACATGGTACAGGAACAGCCTGAGGAGACATCTGACTGAAACACTGCCTATCATTTTACAATATAAATGATACAATTTAATGCTTCTTGTTTATCTACTCTTTTTCCCAACCAACAGTGTAATTTGCCACTTTTGATATTTTTCTTCATAACTAACTTAAAATGGAAGGGTTTTTTTAAACCTTGACAGTGCACTGGATACCCAAAAAGCATTTTGATTGCAGACTGTACGCAGGGCCTGATGTACAGGAAAAAAATAGGAGGTTTCCTGTTGGTACTGAGGGGGTTTTAGGTCCTTAGAAATGTCCAAACACCAGTGTTTTTGTATCCATATTACATGCAGTATTTTAAAATAAATTATTTAAAAGGATGAAATAGAGTGAAGCAAGGCTTTTTTTTTTTTTTTTCCTTAAAAAAAAAAAAAGGATTGTAATAGCAATCGTGACCTTAGCATTGGGAATTTCCTGGGGATTTAATAACCAGCCGGGGGTAATGGCCCTTGGCTTTGCCTCAGGCCATCAGCTCTCCCAGCTGGTTATTAATCCCTAGAAAATGTTCTGTATGTCAATTATTAATATCTTAAATTTTATGGGGGCAAATTCTTGCTTTATTCCACAATTTTTAGGCAAATAGAAGGGAAAACTCAAAACCATGTGAAGTGCAACATTGAAAAAAAAAGGTGGAAAAATATATTTTTATATTGCTAAATAAACTCACAATATTTTATCACTGATCTGAACTAACTCATGGTAGCTCTATTTAATCCCACCATCTTTTGATCAGGCCCAAGAAGTACTTCTATGACTATAGATTTTATTGCATCATAATTAAAATTTCTTGCATACAGATATCCTACGATGGTGATTACCATTAGGTGTTACCTTCAGAATTTATTGTTTTTTTCTTCTTTCTTACCCAGGAGTAAATTTTGATAATAATTTTATCCTCAGAATGAAGAAACCCAGCAGCAAGACTATCATACCTATGACTACATAAACTTTTTTTTTTTTTTCCCTTTGGGAGTATGAGTTTGCATCTCATTACTGAAAAAAAACTAACAGGAAGTAGAGGTGAATTTCATGTACCTGTTCTGAATCAGATTTAAGCCTTGCTATAGGGAGAAAAAAAAAAAATCTTTGAGGAAGACCATAGGTTATTTATTGAACTGCTTTACATTAACATGAAAAGCTTCTAGTAATACAGTAGTGAAAAAAAGAGAAAAAGTGTATTTTTATGTGATATAGTGATCTTTCCATCTTGTGTGACTTCAGAATAAGTTGATCTATGATTGCAATCGATTACTTGCTTATTTTGTTATAAAATTGAAGATGATCAGCAAAAAAAGGAGTCCTACTTTACATTTTATTTTATAATGTAATACCTGGGGGTTTTATAGCATTGGTTCCATTTCCTGTCTCCAGAATATTTACTGTGTAAATTTTATAATTAAGCAGTGAGATGAGACAAGCAATACACTTCTGCAAGATTACAACATGCCTCTGGCGGTGTTATACGGGACAAGGTCATATCTAGAATTACTTTAATCACCCAAGTATAATAATTGCTTGGAAATACACTCCCTGCAGTGTCTTATTGCTAATAGAATTATAGCTGAGTCACACATTGCAAGCCATAGTTAAGCCTGGATAAGTAATTCTAATGTAAAGACTTTTTTTTCAGCTGCTTGCAACTTTGAAGCATTGGCCTTTTAGCCTTACTTTTGACTGGCAGAAGCTTTGTGGTTTTGAAGTGCTCAAGGCCACCTCACAGAATTAATTTTTATTGATAACCATGTCCAATATTTGGAAAAAAAAATTAAATTAATTAAAATTAGCGGAGGAACATTTGTGATGGCTTGATAGGGAAAAGAAAGGGCAAAACATTAAGTCTCAACCACCTGATCCCAAAGTTAAGGAGAATTCATGGGTATCACAGGCTTCCCCAAACTTCCATTTCCTCTTTCTACAAAGTCACCCTGTTGCCAAAATCCAGCCAAAAGTGCCTTTTATTGCTGCAGTCTGGCCAACCTTGTCCAGTTGTAACTTAAGAGTCAACTCCTACAATGGGAAGAACCAAGGAGGAAGTACCAGCAAAATAAAGACAGTGGCATTGTGAAAACTTGGCTTACATTTCTGGAAAAAAAACATCTGAGTAACAGTGATGCACAAACTCCCTACAAGCCAAGACCAACAGCTTTTCAGATTTGGCTAACTCGAGCCTGGAGAAGTGTTGCTGAGGTTTGGAAATACATCTGAAGTGAACACCCATGGATACCCAGTGAATACCCATGCACAGGTATGAGAAAATGAATCCCTTTTAAATCTTAAGGCAATGACTGCTTGGAAGAGTTGTAGTGATATTTCTGGTGGCAAAGAACCAGAGTAGGTTAAGCCTACAGCACTATGTGATCAAGACAGAGGATGACAATTAAAATCCCATGTTAAAGAAAGGATAAATTATAAAAGCTGATCTGGCCATCCACCAAACAAAAAAACAATGCCATCCTAACCAAAAAAAAGTCTCTATTTTTCTAAATAACAAATAGGTACTAGAATAAATCTAATGTTGTCTGATCAAAATAAAACTAATTATGTAAGACATGACGTCAGTTATGATTGCAGGTGTGCTGTGCATTTGCAAGAAAAGCATCTTGGCTAAGTTATAGCCTACTTGTCTTCATGCATTTTGCCTTAAACCTGTGTTTCATCAAGGATGAGGAGATCATGGACTATGAGCCGGTCAAAAAATAACCAAGGAACAGATATTCAGTGGGAATTCCAGCACCAGCAGCACTGTGTGGCCCAGAAACACCCTCAGGAGTAAGTGTGGGGATTACCAATGAATGAAGGTTTGGGGTTTGGTGGTTTTTTCCCTCTTTTTACCAAAAGCTCCTGTTTATAACTTCATTTCTAAGAATTCCTTTTGAAGAAGCTCGTATGAGGTGAGAAAGAGGCCAGTATTGTATTTCATTGTCTAGCTAATCTTTAAGTCATAATCTTAGTGCTCCAGCTATTCTCAGGTAGAATTATTATTTCTCCTACTTTAACTTCCAAGGTTTTTTTTTATATGCCTGTAGAAGGGAACATAGTCACATACTTGAAAATTTTACATGTCAAAATCTATTATATTTTACATTTTCTCAGGAAACAATTAGATTCAAGCCACTGGGCTGGCTGAATACAGATAATCTGCATTATATATATTTGAGAACATTTCCTGAGGTATTTATATCATGTGAGTCCTTGTGCCTGTGTTCCATTCAGTGAGCAAGGAACTACGATGATCCCTATTTTGCAGGTAGGGATATAGGAAAGTTTACGATTTGATCAACAAGAAGAAATCAAGTTTAGGCCTCCTAATTCCCAACAGCTATTATTTTCCACTCTCATTCATCTTAATTTAATATTGCTTAAAGGTGTGCCTGGGATAGATAAAAGATGTGAATATGGAGGACAGAGTAGCAATTTTATATTTACTAGCAGGAGTTAAAGTTCACCTGGAAAATTTTTTGAAATCAGGTATTCATGGATAGACCTTGAACCTGGAGAAAAATGATAAGAATGATCATGAATCTGGAAGACATGTCAAGACTGTAAAGGTGTGAGATTGTAGACTGCTGGGGAAAGAGGAATAACAGCTGTCACAGTAATCGTGTATGAAATAATGATGACACAAAGTTTCTCACATGGTAGCATGAGAATAAAAAAAGCAAAACTTTTTTTTTATAAAGACATATTATCTGACTGAAGAACTGATTACTGCTGACATCAGGAATACAAGATTCAGAGACATCTCTACAGAAAATATTTCATTATGATAAATATTCGTAATAAAAATGTGGAAATAAATTACACTTCTGGGTTTAAAACAACCTTTAAGTATAAGCGATCAGTGTCAGATTATCCTACACAAGCCATCTGTTAGGTTATTATAATCTTCCTTAAAAGCATTTTACATAGGCTATTGCCAGAAGAGAAGGAGCCTGGCTCTGAGCCAGTATTCCTATTCCTACACTCTCGTGCAGAACTATCTGAAGAAGTGAGGCTGTCGCTTCTTACCATGCACCCTGAGAGAACACAACCACACATTTCTGGGAGAGATGAAATTCCTGGAGAGATACCGAGTTCCTAAAATAATAACAGAATGGAGAACCCCCATTTGCAAAAGCAAACAGAAGGATGGATCCTTAAGGATGGATCCATAAGGATCACGCTAGGAAAGGTCACCATTTGAACAATGCAAACTTATTTTAAAGGGAATTGATAAATAGAAGAAACATTATCTATCCCACCTGAAAATAAAAATTTACCCATTCCAGGTTCTCTTTCCTTATACCTTAGCACAGGACAGAAATACTGGTACTTATGTTTGTCTATCTCAAGATACCATCTCAAACTTTTCACAGAAATTTCCTTAGAATTAAACAAATTAATTTTTGCTGAAATCTATGTAAGCTCACCAGCCTTAGGCAGCAGGGATTGTTGCTTCTCATGGATTTAAAATTATTTAAAGGAAACAAAAGTCAGAAGGAGGCAACTTGTTGAAGGTTAAGATGGACACATCAGCAAACAATTGGGTGGTTATTTTTTTCCCTGCATCAGAAATATTAAGTTGAAATATTACTGTCACTGTATTTCAGCATACACCACTATATGTTATCTAGCATAGCCTCACATAGGTATGACCACATTTAGGTATGATCACAAACCTTTATAGGATATACTGCTATACTTTTAAGATCATTCACTACAAGCTTGAATCTCTCTTTTTGCAGGTAACAGTTTCTTTTATGCCAGCTTTTCAAGCTAAAAAGAAAGAGAAGTTTAGAATGCAATTCTGTAAAGCCCCTACTGACAGGCTAAGCAAGTCCTCAGAACTACACTCCTCGAACACAGGCAAGAAAATGCCATGTGCTAAAGGGCTTTGCAAGCTGTGATTTAGGATGACTGCTTCAGAAAAAAGTGTTCATGTCTAATAGCCATCACCTTCTCCATGTTGGAGTTATCTGTCCCATTCACTTCATCCCATAATCTTTATTCTGTTCCATTCATCTGCCCGAGAAAATAACCAGCAGAAAGATGCCAAAGCATGCAGATGATACAAAATTATTCCTCAAAGTTAAAAAGTATTAAAAAAAGGCCACTGAAGGTTCAAGAAAGACCAAATACATTTAGGAAGTGATAGTTAAAATAGCAATTACAATTCATTATCAATAAATATGAAGGGTAATAAAAAACCCCAAACATACACAATGCTGGATTTGATTTAGCTGTTACCCATAGTAGTCAGGATGGCAAACAGATTGTTGGGAGTTATTGGGAAAGGAGTCTGGGTATAAACAGATACATATTAAACTGCTTGTAGATCTTTGGTGTACCCACACTGTAATTACTGTATGCAGTTCTGGCTATGCTGTCTGAAAAAATCATATGGTCCAAGTACTAAAAACATAGAAGGCTGACAAGTGTGAGCAGGGGGTGCAGAACAAGTTCTGCAAAGAGAAAAGACTTGACAGTCTGCAGCGAATAAAGGGACAACTGGAAGGGTACTTGAAATTAAGGAAAAGCAAATCCTAAATGGTGTGAAGCTGATCAGGCAAGAAACATTTTTCACAATATCAAAATTGAGTCCAGCTTAAAGAATTAGATAATAGCTTTAAAACAAATGAAAGAAAATGGGGTTTTTTGCACATCAATGTCAAATCGATGGCCATACAATATTAAAAATGTAAAAAAATACAACACACTAAGATGAATTAATCAAGAAAAAATAATCTAATAGCTCTTAAACGTGACCATCCAGATAACAATCCAAAGCAGAAAGTTCTGATGCTGCTGGATTGAGAGGGTGTGCTAGCAAAAGACACAAATGTGACTTAATTTTAAAGTCTCTCTGGAAGTACCTTGATTAGCTACTGCAGTGACAGAACACTGGGCTAAACAAGTCTGCTCACTCAGAAAGGAGTGGGACTAAATGCCACATTCCTATTTTCTTAATATTCAATGCCTGAACAAACACAGTTCTATGTTAATATTTTCCATCATATTTTAAATAATTATTAACTTTATTATCCTCATGGATTGTCATGAAATATTAGTTTTGCCTGTTTCTAAGTGGGTTGTATATAATTCATGGTAGCACCCAAAAACAACTTCTCCATACCCAAGACTGGGGTGGGCTTGGTTGTTCATGTGCTAAAATTATTCATTTCTAAATTTAGACCACATTATTTGAGGTATGATGCGTTCTTACAAATTGGGATACATTTTCTGGCTTCTAAATTGTATTTTATTCACCTTTGCTTTTATTCAGATCTGTTTTCAGCTTGTCTTCCTAAAAGCTTTCACAGAATTGTTTCCAGTGAAGATCTCTCCCGCGCCTCAGGACTGGCTGTCCCACACTGTGGTTATTTAAAGCATGCACAAGGTTGTCAGGGTAAAGGAGGTTGAACTGACATGCCTGGAGTTGGCAGATACATTTTAAACTCCTCTACACTCTTCTGCCACTTAATTTCAGCTGTGTTCTAAGTGGGCATAATCCCTGCAGCACAATCCAAGTGTGCCACATTCCATGGGAATCTCATTCCCTGGCTAAGCAGAGCATTACCAAATCAGCCAGTGAGTTGTATGTACAGCAAAATGTTGACCAAACTTCAGAAAATTAATTATAAGTAACTTTGATCAGGGAGGAACATACACAAGAAGAGGAACACACATATCAAGGCTTATTCCCATGGGATTTTTTGAAAAGGAATCAGGCAACAACTTCAGAGGCAGAATATTCAAAACTAGCCTGGAAAATTAACACTGCTAAAATATTTTGAGCTTGGGAATAGATAATATAAATTATTTCTTAAATTTGTTTGCAACATATTTCTTGGATTTCATGTGACACAAGAAACACAAAGTAATTTGGTACTTGAGAAACACGGTGTATAAAGCACGGTCTGCCTGAAAGTGGCAAATTCATGTTATTTTTTTATAAATGGTCCATAGAAAGTGGACAGTTTGGAAGTTAAAGGGGAATTACAGTGGTCTGAGGATACATACAACTGAATAATTATCAACTCCACTGAAAATTATTCCATTGAAAACCAATTAACAGCCTTGTCTATACATTTCTTTCAAAAGCCTGGTAGTAGAAATGTCTCTTTTGGTATTGATTTCCATTGACTCTCATATACTTGCCTGCCATGTAAGCTATTTAAGTAAATGATTTTTTTTCCCAGGTTCTACTTTTGAACAATATTGAAGTGCTACAACATAGCAGCATTGTCTATTAAACCAAAATACCCCATTAATAACATTGAGTACTGCACCTCTATATAAAACAGGAAAAAAAAGGTGTTTCTATGTGGTTTTGCACACACTGTTTCTTCCTGAGTGTAGTTGAACAGTGCTCTGCCATCCACCTGGCATACACTAATCACAAGAAGAAAATTCTCAGTATTCAAACACAGCAAAGCAAAGAAATAACCCCACCTTTATAATGAAGGTATTTTTGAAAGTGAAAAGCAAGAGCGAAGACGTGGAGTTTTAAATGAGAAAATTATACATAAAAACCTCTACTTTTTTCCAATAATTTAAATAATATGTTTCTGAAGAAAATGTGCTAAATTTTCATCCTGTAAATCTTTTCTATAAGGTGCCCAAACATCAACTCCCTTTCCCTCCTGTCTTTAAACAGGTAACACCTCTTTTTAATCTTTCAAAAGACCCACAGGGCACACTTGAAGCTGCTTTTCAATCTGTTAATTAAAACCTCAGCACAGTCATTGCAGGTGTTAGAAAGGTAAGAATGGAAAGGCTGATTTTAGGAGCCACGGTTACTGGGGCAGCACTGAGGGCAATGCTCATCCCAAAAAGAAGGGAAGCACTGCCAGGAGACTGGCACATCACCTCCCTGCCATGGCAGCTGCTTTGACACCTACCTCAGGAACTAAACTATAGAAAATAGAAAAACCATAATGATCAGTGCCCCATGTAAATACAATAGGTATCGTGCACATGGTCTTTAAAGGAGAGCAGGAAAATATGGATCTTTTCTGCTAAGGAAGAAGGCTTTTCCAGAGAGCTCTTTTGCTTTTATTTTTTCACCCAGAGCAGCTGCTAAAGTGAAGGCGAGCTTTAAAGAATATTGCATATATTTTAGAGATTATGATATCATAAAGGGAAAGACTTTAAAAGTTTGTGAAAAGTAAGGACAGAATTTTTATCCATATTGCCCCAAATCCTTTCTGTTTGAATTTTTTAACTCAAACTCTTGGCATACACTTAGAAGAGAGATCTGTGGGCTTGTTGCCAGAGCTTTTATGTGAAGAATCAAGGTCTCTTGGATTTTCAAGAAGACAAAAAAGCTAAAGTGTTCCTGTTAGTTGCAAAATACACACAAAGCGCCAAGGTGACAAGTGCTTTTGCTTCATCTGGGTTTGCAGTGACAACTTCTAGAGAAAACAGCAAAAACAATCTTATTCCACATTCACTGAGCTAATCAGGGACAGCCTTTTGAGAGAGAAAATCCTCAAAAAACACCCTCCAAGAGAAGAAATAAAGCTCTAAGCAGTTTGCTTAGATAACAAAGCATATACAATAGTAAGCTAAGCCATGGAAAAGGGCATGGGCAGAGGAACCTGAGAACATCAGAGCTGCAGTGCTTGGCAAAACTGTGCCTCTGCAATAAAGTGCCAGTTCAGCCTGGGAAGGGAACTTTAGTGTGGGAAGCAACTTGTGAACATTTCTAGTGCTGCTGCCTGGTTTCTGAGGTAGTTGCAGTCCTATCCCACCTACTCCAGGAGGAATCTTTTCACATGAAAAGAGAGAAAGGAAGAGAAGAAACATTCTTTTGCCATAAGTACTCTGTCTGTTTGGCATCTACTGTGACTGCAGCTTGCCCCTCGCTGATCCTTCTCCACATGCTTTCAGAACATACAGGACAATTTCCACTGATATCTCAGATTTTCCCAAATGACCTCCACTGGTTAATTATTGCCCAGCCCTGACAAACTTGTCTTTTTCTACAAGGAGAAAGGTGCCACTCTACCAAGTAGAAAATAATAGAAAGATGTGAGAGGATTTGATACCCTTTGGCTTAACCTCCTATTTATCTGAGCAAATGTTCGGTCTGTACGTAACAAAGCAGGCACTGTTCCTTAAACCACTGTAGAAACTTTGCTCCTATACATTGGGTCATTCATTTCCAACATTTTTCAGACTGTGATTAATTTCAGAAGTGAAAATGCAGATGTTTGTCTAGCCAAATATTTGTGTGCGCTTAATATCGCATCACATTACATAGAAACCCTTACCCTAATTAAACTGAGGCATGAGCAATGTCTGGATACACTTGAAGGAAGGGGTATAAGGTCAGTTTACACAAGTGCTGAGTAATCCAGTTTATGTGGAACAAGATACTCCATTCTTCTACAAAAGATCTGACTGGAACTGCTAAGGTATTTTTGAGTGCCCATCTTGCGTCTTGTTTTTTCTCAGTGTCTGTTGTCTTTTCTTTGCTGTAAGCATTGGAGGAAGAGGATAATAAAGCCCTGGAGAAATTAACTAAGTAGACACCCCCTAAAACACCACAGGAAAAAAAAAATTAAAAGATTGACTTTATAAAGTCAGAGGAATCCTAGTGGACTCAATTTGAATGAAATCACAAAAGCTTGCTGATTAATATGCTTAACAGCCTTTATAAAACATTATAAATCTGTTGAATACCTCCAATGTATAGATTATAAATATATTAGTTCAAGAAGCTACCACAAGAGGATTTCTGAAGTTAGAAAGCTGTGAAAAATTTTCTATATTTATTCATAAAGCTTTAATCTTTTATGCTGATAAACAAACGTCCAAAAATATTCTGAATCACTTACAGCAATTGTCTGCCTTTCAAATGTGAAATACAGGATAAACCCTTCTTTGCAAAATGCAAAATAAAAAAAGCTAAAAAATATGAGCAGTTTTCACTTTCCTATTTACAAAATGTAAGAAGCATATTTATTGCATTAGCTATGCATCTGCTGCACATAGACCCAATATCGACTTGCTTCCTCAAAGGGAGGGCGACTGCCAGCTTGCATTTAGTTCTCCTGGTTCCATCAAGGGGGTTTAAAGGGAGCTAAACCTGGACATTGAGCTACTGCACACAGCCCTGCCATTGTCATATTTTCAGAAGGAGCAGGAGAGAGCTGGTAGTGGCTGCAGTTGTCCAGATCATGTTTGCATCCAGCAAATGTTATCAGCCAGCTTTCAGCCCTCTGGAGTGCATCAATAGCTCCACATCTTTTAATATGAATTTTTTCCAGCTCTTAAGATTGATGGCAGATCAGGAAACACAGGCTGGGCAATGAATGCTGTGATTTCTTAAGGGCTTCATTTACCACTAATGCAAATCACATAGGTTTGTTCATATGTTTAGTGCTCCTACTGCCAACAGAGAACATTTCCAAGACTGACAAGCTTGTTATTTCTATAACTTCCTGAAAAATATATTACCTAAATGCTACCTACTATTCCAAAGGGTGTATGTGGTCAAATCTAGGATGCATTTTTTAGAATCTGTATTTTCATAGATGTATAAAAACTAAAGATAGAAAACTAAACATCCTTAGCTGCCAAGGATTGTAATAAAGGAAGCAAATTTAGCATTTAAAAGACGAAATTTTAAGAGCAATTTGAATCACTTTTAACACACATATAGACTGGAAGAAGCCTTCTGTAGTCTTCTTCAACAAAAGGAAAGGGTAAACAAAGTTTTAACATAAAATACTTATTTCAAACAATTCTGAAACATCAGATCTTCTGGTTATACACTTTGAGAACCAGGTGGCAATAAACACAGCAGAAGTGTCCAGTGGAGAAGTAGAAAACTACAGGAGTTACATAAAGACCAAACTTACTTAGAACACCACAGAATAATGAAGAAATGCTCTCATAGAAGACTTGTAGCTAAAGAGCTAAAAAGATCAGAAAATCCACTCTGAAATACAAACAGTGCTAACACCTGAGCAATCATCAAATTACTTACACACTTTACTTGTACTGATTTTGAAATGTGGAGGAAACACAATGGAAAAAGTGCTTATCGTCTCTCCAGGGAAATTTTATGCTTGGATTTTCAATGTGTACAGGCAAAAAGTGTGTTGTGGTTCGAATGGGTATTCAGCATTTAAATGTGATTGCACTGCAGGCTTAAATTAGTGAACTTGTGCTCTGTTGTCTTTCATAAAAGTGCAATTAGTTATGCTATTTGACCCTTCCTGTGCCTGAAATTCTAGCTGACCTTGCATGCCATGACAGTGATGTTCTAAGGGAGAAGTGGGGTCAAAGTTTTGCATAAATGCTATAAGAGGTTACCTCAAAAATAAACTAAAAATGTATGTGTTTTTATTATGAATTGTTTGAAAATTATGGGATGGATCTGAGTTTTATTTTCGTGTGTACCACAGTGAAACAGGATTGAATCTGGACTTAGATTCTGTTTTTTCCTTCAGACTGATTACGTGTCCCCAGCTTTCATCTCCTATGTTTCTGGGTTTACTCAAGTGTAATCTGTGGGAAGAGCACCAGTTATAGTCAAATATATCCAGAACTCTTTGTCTTTCCCTTCTGTCCCCTCCAAGGAGGAGCTGTTTGGTTTGTGAAGACAGCTGATGAGAGCCTAGAGAAGCACATTGTGCCCAGGTGCCTGAGGGATGTTTGAATGAGGGGTCAGAAATCCCATGGGTCTCAGAAGGTAGAGGAAAGCACTGCCAAGTCCCCTCTAAACCGTGGCCCTCAGTTGCACATCCACATCAACATCTTTTAAACACCTCCAGGGAGGGTGACTCCACCACTCCACTTCCCTCAGCAGCCTGTTCCAATACTCCATAATGCTCTCTGTGAAGAAATATTTCTGAATCTCCAACCTAAACCTCCCCTTATGCAACTTTAGGCCATTTCCTCTTGTCATATCACTTGTTACCTGGGAGAAGAGGCTGATTCCCACCTAGTTAAACCCTCCTACCAGGGAGCTGTAGAGAGTGATAAGGTCACTCCTGAGCCTCCTTTTCCCCAGGCTAAACACCCCCAGCTCCCTCAGCTGGTCCTCATCAGCCTTGTGCTCAAGACCCTTCCCCAGCTCTGTTCCCTTTACTGGACATGTTCCAGCCCCTCAATTTCTTTCTTGTAATGAGGGGCTCAAAACTGAATGCAGGATTCAAGTTGCTGATCACACCCCTAGTCCTTCTGGCCACACTTTTTCTGATACTTAAGTATTGCTTGAATAATTCTAGATATGCTTTTACTCTCCATCAAGCAATGCTTGTCAGACCAAACTAAAGTGTTTATTTTCAAACAGCAAACATTCAGCATCAGTAAAATCCCTTAAGAGTAAGAACTGATTAAGTAAATCTTGCTGCTGCTCTTCAGTTCTTCTAAGAAATACAAGCAACAAAGCATTCAGACTCTGCCAGAAAAATGTGATATAGGCTTTAGTAGGTTTTTTTTTTGGGGAGACCAATTGATTTTGTTATTGTATTTAAAGAAATACTCATCATTTATTTAAATTTTAGTGGTACCCTTAGTTGTGGCATGGGCAGCTTCCCTGTAGAAATCCTAGCTGATGATTTCTGTGGTCACTAAGCAGCCATATGTTCTATGTAAGCTATATATAGTTCAAGATATGTCAAACTATTAGTAGAGGCAAAAATATGAAGATTTGAGAGAGTAGAATTGAACTATGACACCAAGATTAAAAAGGACAAGAACAGAAATTGTGAGAAAGAACCAGATGAGGCCAGAAATTTTGATCCTTCCAGACAGTAAGATAAAGACTTTACCTTGCAAAGTAGCAGTCACCCATCCATATAAATATTGTATACCTGTTTATGGGTTATAACATAAACATTTATGCTTATATATATATATATATAATCTGTGTTTACATGTGGGGTTTTTTACCCCAAGGTAAAGCTATGACTCAAACACTGCTGGCAGAGCAGGTACTGAGAGTTTATCTTCCCTAAAACCAATTGAATTAGAGTTTTGGCAGAGCTCACTGGAACCTGAGAGGCCTCTGTGACCAAGACATTCAGATATGCTCCACAAGCATTTCTTTTCTTTTTCTAACTTATCATGGTGACTGCCACTGGTACTTGTACAAACAATACAGAACAACACAGAGCAATTTTTCCATTTTTACCAAGCCCTGGATAAAGGACTCCTTGGGTTAAAAGCTGGCCTTTCTCAACATACAAGTATAGAAAATCATTCTGCACAGTTGCAAGGAAAAAGTAGAGATTAAACTCTATAAAACTCTATAAAACTTTTGAAATCTTAAAGATAAAACTAAAAGAAATGATTTCTTAGATGAATAAAATATTTAGATGAGAATTATTCTGTATATAACAGGCATTTAAAATCAGTCACAAGCTAAAACTTTAAAGCTAAGCAAAACAAGATTGCTTAACTTTTATTTTTTTCCCCATAGAAACCTGAAAAGTGCATTATAGTTGGAATTGTGAATGGAAAAGATGTTACTGTTCTTAATACTCTCATGTTTGAACCATCTTTTGGGTTGCAACAGCAAGCTGTTAGTTGTTTCCTAGAAAAGGAACTGTATCCTCATGCCCTAGGCTAAACAGCACAACTTAAGAAGTCAGAACAACTCAGAGCACTGAGAATCTTCCAGATTTTCACAATGCAGTTTCCTCAAGCAGGAATCATCTGTTCCTTGAGGTTTGGCCGTGATAACAGGAGGCACTGCCTCACAATGCCATTGTGAGGCTTATAAATATTTCGGTCAGCTGCATCTTGAAGCTGTCTTGTTTTTAATTTTCAATTCCTTGTGCATTACAATCCTCAAAAATGTTAACAATGAAGAGGAAAATTTCCAGGAAAGGGAAGACTGAGCTGTGAAACCCTGGCCATGCAGGAGAAAGCAAGCCAGCAGATGCCTCCACCTACTCCTTATGTGGATGTGGCATCAGTCCAGAAACCCTTTGATTCCAGGAAATGGGCCATTATTGTTGCTGGACTATTAGTGATATCAAATCAGCTACAACATTTAATTTCATATTGATAAGTTCCTTTTTTTTTTTTTCCCAAGTGAAGAGTCACCAGACTGTTTCAGCCCTCATTTTAGAACACTGGAGATGAATCAGCAAGATTCAAATCACAGTGATTGTCTCCATTCAGCACGAGAGGCATCTGAAACATGTTCCTGCAGTTCTACTGTGTTTTTCTTTAATTAAAACATAAGACATATTTTATAACCAGGCCTAACTGTCTTAAAAAACAGCCTCATCTCTGTATCAGGTAATCAAACTGTATTACCTTTCCTATATAAGCACACCTTACATCTCCAGTTGCTATAATATAAAAATATTGAACATACAGATAGCTGAGCTGCCAAGCTGTGCTGTAGCCATTTAAAGAATTTACAGGAAATGCATTGTACAGCTTCCATGAAGACTTGTTTGTACATTTACACTTAAGGTTCTGAAATATCACTTGGTAAGTTCAGTGTTACAAATAGAGTTTTATATCCCTGCTGATGGCAAAACAAGAGGAAGGATAATCTACATGACAGTCAGAAACTGTGGAATGTAGGAAACGACCAGGCAGTGCATTTGGAGGGCAGTGAACTGCCAAGCATCACACCAGGAGTCATGATATGCTCAACAGGGTGCAAAATAATTTGTGATAATCTCTCTAGGAAGGATATTATGCACATCATGTATTATTATTTATTGTCTTCTGGACAGCAGTGGCTGACTCAAGGCCATCAGAAGAACATTTGCCTGAGAACTGTGAAGTAAAAATTTGAAAAAAACCCCAAACAACTGGCACAAAAACACTGGCAGTCAGATTAAAATAAAGCACATTCTCCACAAAACAGATTCAGTTATTCTGAAATATAACTTAGGCTTCAGAGATCTCATCAGATTTATTCTGTACTTTATTTCTTCTACCTCTAAATCAAAATTTGTAATGCTGACATTTTTAGAGTGCAGAACCTCAGGTGTGGCCACAAATTCACATTTAGTTACTTGGTGAAAAATAACTCAATTTGGAGAGGTGTAATACTCATTCAAAAGTCCTTTTTCCTTCCACTCCTTACATTAAAGAAGTTGACTTCTCGATTTTTAATGATCAAATCTTGATATTCAATTATGCCTCATTTCTTTGGGTCAAACTCACCAATGACAATGCAAGAGCAACTACAGAATAAAACCAGATCTTCAGTGGCCAGAAGGAATTAAACTTAGGAAGCTTGAAGATTAACCTTCTTTTTCTCACATACTCTGCAGACCAAATTTAGTCTTTTTCTAGATTTAATTTGAAACTTACAGTGTTGTTTGGGTTTTGGTTTGTGGGGTTTTGGAGGTGCTTTTTGTGTGTTTTTGTTGGTGGGGCTTTTTTATAAGTTCATTGTTCACTGATTCAGTCCCTAGAAGTTAGGACTCATAAAGGATGAGACCACAAAAGTTAATCAAGGACCCAGTCTCCAAAACTATGGGAAAGAACCAGAAAAAAGAGCTGGACTAGAAACATTTTTTTCCTGCCTCAAGATGTAAGCAGTATTTTATGTATGGTTTATAGTTCATATACTTCTTATGCCAACATCTAAAGGGCTGTTTCTGATTCAAAGAACACTGAGGTGAAGTCTAAAGAACAAAGTTTCCAAGCAGTTAACTCCTGCTGCATGGGCATCAGCATAAAAGTAAAAGGAATTTAAAAAAGAAAGGAAAGAAAAAGTACAGATAAAGTATTCTTAATGCATCCAGGGTCAAAAGGAAGTGCTTATTCACATAACACGTAATTAAATTGTGGAACTCATGGCCACAGGATGTTGTGAAGGCCAAAAGGATAAATGAGTTAAAAAAATAATTAGGCAAATGATTAGAAAAAAAAAAAATCCATTAAGGGCCATTAAGCACAAAGATGTGCATGCAGCCTCTGGCTCAGAAAATCTCAGTGCCACAGATTGTCTGAAAATGAGCGAACACACTAAGAAAACGCTCATTGTTTAGCTTTTTATGAAACTCTTTTCCTAAGCGCTTTGCTGACTACTCCCCAAGGAGGACAGTGACCATATAACTTAACTAGTACAGCTGTTCTTATATCACCATGCACTAGCTGGGTATGTAGAGTTTCTAAATAACTCTAGCAGCAAAAAATGTCCTCCCACAAGCTAAATTTTTAGTACCTGAATAATATTAACTTCTTTTATCTTGCAGGGCAAGACTTAGGGCTTATTTTCAGTGTGCAATTTGCAGGTAAGAATATTAAAGAAAATATATAGTACATGTAGACAGGGAAGAAGTTAATTGCACCATGATACAGATGTTGCTACAAAATTAGATATTCTGCATCCAATATAAGTCACAATTTCTGTCAGAATGACAGTAAGAAGTCAGTGTAACAGATTTCTACAATATATGTATGCTCTTTATATCTGTATGTGTGTCAGTATGACTGCATGGGCAGAGAGGGAAAGGGATTTATGTACATATACATGTATATAAAACACACAAGTTTTGACAATAACATACTAAAATACCTTTTACTTGGAATGAAAAATCTTTTTTAGCATCCTATAATCATACTGCACATTAATTGAGTACGTAAATGCCAGTGGGCAGATTGCTGAGGTATATTGTATTTAAATTGCAATTAATTCCCTATCATCCATTTCTATTCTGAAAAGCCAGATCTGTGACGTGTTGCGTGCTCTTTTGTTTTGAGCCAAGGAACATCAGGAAAGGATCCTGTGTACTTGGCTGATTCAGCTTTCTTCTCAGCATCTTTTACTGGGTACTTTCAAAGGCAGAAGCCTGACTGTGTAATCTAACCTGATATTTCCATCCTTCCATTATCCGTTCAGTGAAGATTTACATGTCTTACTGTCCACCACACATCTGCATTAATGCAACCATCCCTCCTTGCTCCTAGTCCTCCTGATTACAGAGCTTCCATTTGCTCTTCTATTCTTAAAATTTCAGTCTGTGGTTCAGTGGATATTCAGGTTGGAGCCCCATTTCGTAATGCACTGTGAAATCATGGCTGCTCCCTGAGAGTGCTTACGTTTGACAAAACGTGACAGATGGATCAGGCAGGCATATGAGATGTGAGGCTGGTAGTGAAAAAGGCTAATGGAGTGTCTGCAGTTGTTAAATGAACCAAACACTCTGCTGTGAACTTTGCTGGCAGTGTATATGCAAACCTGAATATTTTAAATGGTAGGAATCTAGAGGAGTGCTGCACAATACCTACCTGCTTAACACCATTTGGATTTCTTTCATTTCAGTAGTTCTTGGGATGGACTTAAGCTGGGCTGTACACCTTAAGCCCTTCACTTTTTTATGGAAGAAAATCTACAGAAAAGAAAATAGCGCTACTCTAAGGAGAAACAGTGTTTCTACCTTAATCAGCCATAAAAGCTTTGGCGCAATCGTGCTTGGATCAAGTTTAAAAGAGAATGAATCCCTTCTGTTCTGAAAATCCACATCTTCAATTTAAAACCCTAACCTGCTATTGGTAGTGAATGCCATCACCACTCCTGCATAAGGACAGCTTGTGCTTTACTAAGCATCTTCAAATGGACCCCAAATTCTGTCATATTACATTTCACAGATGATAAATTCTCTTACATAAGATAATAAATCTGTAGTAATTTGGTTGGCCTTATTAGCAGCTACTGATTAAAATGAAAAAAAAACCAAACCAAAACCAACCCACAAACAATTCAAAGTACCCAAAATCACAGGGATTTGTTATTCTCCTGAGATTTTACATCTGTAACTTATCTTACTGTTGAATGATAAACATGCTGAGCGTGAGAACAGAGATGCTATGTTTTCAATTAATTCCATATAAACTATAATATTAAATAAATCTTAATTTGTGGCATCAAAGATAGATGGAAATTATATTAAACAGTTTATTGTTGACTTTGTTTTTCCCTTAAATCTCAGTAACACTAGAGATGTAGCTGTAATCACAGCTGGTGGCCTGTTTAGCAGTCCAACAAAAAGGGAGGATGTAGATGCACTAATTTTCCTCACTTCTTTTAAGATCATAATAATCTCAGAATTATCACTGCCTCTCAGCAGACTGCATATGGCATAAAAAATAAAGTTAAAAAATTTTCAAATCAGTACTCAAGCTTCAAAAATCTTAAACACCTGAACCACATATCTCTTATTACATTAACAGATATTAACTATTTATCAAGTGTTGGCATATAAGATAACCAACATAGCAAACAAGATTTCTATTATGAAAACATAAACCCCTATGAAATTACCATAATTTTCATAAGAAGACAAATAATTAAAAGATATTGAAACATTTTCAGTTGGCATACAGCCTCACAAAGTTGCTAAAATAATCTTGGAAGTAAACCAGTTCCAAAATGCATCAGAACTAGATACAAATCTAAAGCTTACTCCATTTTAGCATAAGGTTGCTTGGTGTAACAACATCTCAGTGGCACAAGTAATTATCTTTTAATATGTTTCAAAAATTTTATTAATTTTACCTCAGTACTGGCTTCCAGTGTACAGATATTACACCTCAACTTCTGAATTTTTCACAATCTCTTTTTTAATTAAACCTCATTAAAATATATCTTAAATTTCATATGAGAGCTTGTTTCTTTGAAAAATGTATCTTGAGTAAAACCCCTTATATTTGCATTTTAATATGGGGTTTTTTTGAGTTGCTTAATCCTATCTTTGAGTGCACCAAAACATTTTTAAGCATATTGGTTTTCAGTTTAGTTGCTGTTGAATAAAAATCTAGGGCAAAATATGGTTGTGTTAACTGTAGTGGAACCATTCACTTGAAAGCAGAGAAATTGCAGGCAGACAGAGCATGCTCAAATAAAAAAGTAATATAGTTTTTAATTTCATTAATTCCCTTGAGGATAGAGCATTTAAATGACCTAGATAGGCTAGAAATGGAGATCTAAAATATTTTATTGATTTACTTGTATTTATAGATCAATTGTATACAAGTTCTTTGTTCAGTGATTGCTTCACTGAAACACGTAAATGTTGGGTTGTTTAGACCTGGGTGCCAATCTTCAAATTAAATTGAATACACATTTAATTTATTCATAGCTCTCAAAATACTTTTTTGATTTATAGATACAATTGGATTTAAAATCTGAATAGTTTCAGGTACCTCAGTTCAGGAATGCAGGTGACTAAGGAGTGTTTGGTTCAAAGTATATGCTAACCACAGAAAGCTTTAGCTCAGATTTCAAAGTAAAATGTATGATTCTTATGCTACCTCTTAATAAGTTGAGAGGTAGAAGTGAGAAGGATGTTTTAACACCCGGCTTCATTCATGAGCTGTGGACAACAAGCAGCAGGTTTCAAATTCTTCACAGTGTAGCAGAAACTAGTGGTGAAATACACTCCACTGTCTCATTATTTCTTCTCTAAGATTCCCACTATACACAGGATTTGCACTCTTTGCCTACTCCAGCTCTTACTGAGTTTTATGGAAATTTTAAGCATATAGGAATGTAGGGTCACACTTTCAACTTGAAATGAACCTTGTAATAAAACTCTCAGCAATTCCTAATTTGCCTCAATATGAATCTAAAAGTTTTGTTTTGGAAGTTTGTTTGTGTGCGTGTGTATCATTCAAACAAGGAATGTAATCACAGACCACCAACTTTTTATTGAGGTTCCAGCTTTTCTGCACATCAAAAATAAACTACACCATGAAAGTCTCAAAACTCAGGAAACACCAAGGACCTGTGTGTGGTTTTTTCATAAATCAAAAATAGAGTCCAGATTCATAAACCTTTTGGGAATCTTGGGCCAAGTTTTGAGTGAATTTTGGAGAATTCTAGTTTTCAATGAAAAATCTATACAAATACTGTTTTCTACCTTCTCATCTTTTGGATGCTTTCAAAATGCCAACCTTGAAATAAAATTCAAGGAGCTCATAATAAAATAAAAGACTTACTGAACATACTAAATTAATTTGGAAATATGTATTTATACACACACTTGGCAGATATTCTGTATACTGTTTCAACAGTGAAATGTATGAAAGATTGAGGTTTGTTTTCAGTACAAAGCCTAAGAATAATAATGCTTAAGAAAGAGAAAAAAAAGCCATTTTAACATTGCTTCTTGTATTATAAAAAAGGAAATTGTTACAGTTGCATGTGAGTAGACTATTATTAAAAATATTTTTGACATTTTCAATATGCTTGCATGGACTAGGAGTTTTCCTAAAGGGACTAGAAAATGCATTCTTGCAGCTGAACCTATATGGGAATCTCTTTTCTCAGAAAAAGAATTAGGTTTCAAAACTTTTATAGGCCCACCTGGGGATGAAATTTAGAACCATGAAACCTAGTGTTGATGTACTTCCATTCAAGTAGAGAAGCAACTTGGTCATGGGCCTTCCACCCCCAGGAAAATGCTGTGTTGCTGATTATATCTTTGTCTCAGCGTTTTAGAGGGAAACTTTTCCACTTAAAATTTCTTGCAACTGATAAGTTCCCATTAAAATCAAAGGGATGGAAATATAATAATCACTGAAAAGATTTTATGTAGATGAACAGAGCTGTGCAATGAGTAATGGCAGCACATTGTTAGTCACTAAAACGTAAATACCAAGCTCAAGTACTTATTATTTGTAAATCTTACTGACTCCAACAAACTGAAACAAGTAAAAACCCTTAAATTCAGCATCCCAAATTGCTTCAGATTAAGTAATAGTAATATTTTCCAGCAATAGTGCTGATACATGCATTGTGTCTCAGATAAACTCTCCATAGTAGATAGTAAGAAATATACCTGTACTTTAAGAGAGGCATAGTCTTGAATTTCTTTACGTCACCTTTCTCCCAAAAAAACCACAGCTATTTCATTTGCCAGTGCATTTGTACTTGTCTTGTACCTCCTTATATTAGATGATTATATATGTACGTGGGCCGGAATATGTTGTTTGTTTTCACTTCTATGCAGCACACACAAAGAGTGGCACTGCTGATACTCAATGAACCAGCCACTAAATTTGTCCTCCACAATGAGCCTGAGATCAATAACTAATTTTGAAAACTGATTAGTTTGCAGCAGGGAAGTAGACACAGTCCGAATCTTGCCAGAGGATATAATCAGCCAGTAAATAGCAATATTAGTGCTGTAGGTAATAAGCTGGGAACAGAAGAGGAAAGGAGTCTGGCCCAACTCTCAAAAATAAAGGGCTTGACATGAAGGCCAATTCAAATTCTCTTTTTTTTTTAAGTCACATGACTTAAACTGAACTGGTTTGTTTAGTTGTTGTTCTTCTTCTTTTTTTGGTGGTGGTGGAGTAAAGCTTATTTTTATCACATTCCCTGCATGGAGACTAAAGAGTGTTTGTAATGCATCCTAATAAAGCTTGCAAGTGCAGCCTTGGGTGATTATTAAAGAGCTACAGACATTTTTACAGATCTTTGCTGGTTGTGAACTCCAGATGTTTCCAACATGAAAAATGTTATGTTCTAGCAGTTAATGTTGTATCACCAGCCATTCAGAAGATGTATCTTCTTATTATAGCTGGAATGTTGCTATGGTGATAATTGTAAAACTGTGACCTAGAAGGAGGAAAACAAATGTATTTGGCACAAAAGAGGATAGGTAGTGTATCAATTAGGCCAATGAATGGGAAGATAACAAAAAGGTGGTAGGAAATTAAAAATTATGCACAAATCTTGGATACCATATGATATATTGTATAATTAACATTTTTATTTTCATGTGGAATGCATCCTCAGCTCCCTTTGGGGACAGACAGCACCCTGTCTACATCCAAAATTACAGTGCTTTGCCTTTTCCACAAAGCTGATGCATAAAAACATCCCTATGAAAGACTTGCTCACGTAAGGGTTTTTATAATTAATGAATGTTTTGTATCTCGTGTTGTGGTACTAAAGACAGAAGAAGATCATGTCAGCACATACAATTAACTATAGGTTTTGTGCTATCAAACCCTAAGGATCAGGACAGAAATAGACTTCATGCAAGTCTGGCCACAGATTATTTGGAGAGCAGGCTATTTATTCTTAGGATCACCACAATTCTACACTTCTGTTGAGTCTAGCAGGAGAAAATCAGCTCAGGGGAGTCATACAGTCCCCTGGGGCTGAAACCCTGGAAGGACCCGAGTCCTCTGCCAGCCCTCTGCTCATCACCTTGAGCTAGTTTCCCTCTGTCTGCCCATCCATTTCATCATTTGCTCAATGGGAACCCTTTTTACAAAGAGCTTTTTCAGATCAATGGATGAAACATGCTCTTAATTTCTAAGCTCATAAGCAGACACATGTGTGGAAAAACAGCAACTCCCATTACGAGGGTAATGATCAAATATCCCATCTTCAGTCAACTGCTATTGCTGCTGCAAACTGCAAATGTTTTCCAGCTCACAAGCAAAGAAAATTTCTGGTATGTGCTAAAGACATCACCATTACCATTCATCCCAATCATCTTGATTAAACCAAAAACAAACAACAGGAAACCATCTGTCTTGTATGCACATCAACCCTGTTTCAGGAGTCCTCTTCACTGAAACAGAGAGTGAAGCCCTGCCACTTGTCCTTAAATGTATATCCTCCATAGTTCTTTCCTACACATCAGGAAAGGAAGGAAACAGAGTAGATTACATTTCTTATTAAATTTATGGGTTATAGCAGCATGCAATGTGCTTGGAAATAAATCACAGAACAAAGGACAAAATTACAGAAAGAACTGGCACACTGTAAATCTCCTGATGTTTTAAAATGGAAACTGAATGTCTTTCTGCAAGTTATGCATCAGTCAAAACATTATTGAGATAAAGGCTTTCAAGTGATATTTTCAAGCCATATTAGTCGTCCTGCAGCTCTGCACTTCACTCAAACTGGAAAGTAGCCAACAAGCATGGCTTGAAATCTGTTAGTTTATGTCTTGAGGGATTTTTTCCAGCTGTATTAAAGAATTAAGACCTAGCTCCCCAACTCTCACTGCACTGCCTGCATGCTGATCTGGGGCAGGAAAAGAAACAGAGGCATGGTGAGGTAAAGGGATTAATCCAAGGTCAGATTGAAAGTTAAATGTGGGATTTAGACATTGATGCTTGCTGCTTGATTATGTTGAAGTCAGAGAAAACAGTAAAACACTTTTATTTTAACTTCAAAGAAATACAACTGTTTTGCACATGGAAGTGCAACAGCATGGTATTGGGGAAGGTTTTACATCAAGGCAAACCACAACTATGACTCAGACTAGAAAAATCTCACATTATAGTTTTCCTAAACTTTGTTTCGCCACACCTATGTACCCAGTTAAATAGACTTTGAGTGAGGAATAAAAACCCTATGGCAAGGGAAAAGAAAACTCCAGTTGAGAAGGTAAAAATAAACAGAACAGAATCAAGCATAGCTGGAACAAACAGAAGCTTACACGGCCTAACAATTTGAATAAGACTGCAATTTTTCCCTCTTTATCATTTTTTCCTCCTTACTAGCTGAGCCAGGGCTAGTGACAGGCACAAAGAGAAACTGTATGAGGGAGACAAAGGTCAAGATAATGGTATTACTGTGCTGGTGCAAAGAATGCTTGACTAGATGGCAAAACTAAAGGTCACTTATAAATGTGTTTTTCATTTTCTCTGTGGAAAAGCTAGAGAACTGTAAAGAATCTGCCGGAACTATAAGCCAAGAAGATTAGTTTGATTTTTTTTTCATGATAATGAAGAACTACCCAAGAATCTTCTTGTTTGGCTGTATCAGGCCAAAACATTCTAGTGCTTTAAAACCAAACCAACTACACCACAAAACATTTCTGTCCAAGCAGTCCCTGATAGATCAGAGGCAAACCTCTTCAATTTATGTATACAACCCTTACCTTGCTCCTCTGTGTTTCTCTCTCTGAGCTCTCTCCCCTCACAGCTGTTAGTGAAGGTGCCTTGTGCTGTCTCTACAACTGCATCCAATGTCCAGCCCTTTCCTTCTGCACCTGGGTCTGCTGAGAGGGCAGGAGTGAAATAACTTTCATGTGTGTAACTAGCCAGAGACTAAACCTCACAGAATTCAGAATTCAACAGATAAATCTGAAGAAATTAAAGTGAGTAACAACCTGCTACATGATTTGTGAGAGCTAGAATATGCCAGCTTGCAATGGATGCTTCCTTTAGGTATTGTTCTTTGTGGTAAATGCAAAGGAAAAGAAACCTTCCACCATTTTCCAATTTCATTCAATGGAAAACCCCCTTCAATATTCTTTTCGACATCGGAATTTAACCCTTGACAGATGCCTCAGTTATAGTTTTACAGACCTCTTAGGGGAAATTAAAAAAAAAACAAACCACAAAAAACAAATAAATCCCAGAAAGCAAAACAAAACAACTCCCCAAAACAAAAACAAAAAACCCAACAAAAAAACCCAAAAAAACCCCAAAACAACAACAACAAAAAAAACAAACCAACCAAAAAAAAACACAAACCCAAACAAAAAAACCCAAAACCAACCAACCAAACAAAAAAACCCACCCAAGAAAACAGTGCATCACCAGGACAGTGCACTAAAACTCTTGGGTTTGTAGAGGGCAGTGGTGGTGAGGACCTGCTGTAATCCAATATCTTAACATTATCTGGTTTGTGATGTTCAAGGAGGGCAGAGTTTTAGCTCTGTCTGAGGAGAAATGAGTGATTTACCAACCAACAGAGCAAAGAATGAGAAGAGAGAGACTAGACAGCTAAAAAAGACAATAATGATCTGTTTGAAGACTTCCTCCATATTTCCCTCTTGAAATATTTGATATTTGCTATATCGTGGAATAGCCAATGTACCACGGTGATGCTATAACCAGATGTGCTGGCTCTGTATTATTTCACACTGTCCATACTGAGGAAATCACTGTCAAGCAAAAAATTTTTACTGTATAAAGTAACTTCTATAGTTATGATAAAAGTATGCAGATTGAATGGCTGTATTGCTATAAAGTTTTGTCCCTCAACACAGCATTCACCTGGGAAAATTCAGCCCCCCAGCCTTGCAAGCCTATTCCTTGCTTTTCTGGTCTGGCAACTTCCTTTCTTCCTTTTTTCATTCCAGTGCCTCTGGGTGTTTACCATACATGACAAAGTGACAGTCCAATCAATATCTGGGTCACAGATTTACTTCCCAGGCCCCTTCAAGTCACCGGCTATGACTCAGCAATAGCTTTTTTTTGTAAAGAAACACTCCTTGGGAGACTCCAGACCAGCATCATGGCAAAACCAAGCTTCTCAGGGTGTGTTTCACTCCAGCAGAGCCTTTATGCATGCAGGAGGCAGAAGTACTTTAGAATAAGAAGCATGTATGTACCCAGGCAGCCTACAGGGACTGATGCTCCCCAGAGTGTGTACACAGCAAGCAGCAAACACGTGCCTCAGAGTATCAAATACTCAGTGAGACTCCTGACTAGAAATTATTCATGTCATGACTATGGTGAAACAGAGCACGAAGAAAGACAGAGATGCAGAATAAAATAGGCAAGAAGGAGAACAAAGGCACAGAGTGAGGAAAACTGGAGGAGAAAAATGGGAGAAAAAGCAACTGTCGGGCACAACTAGCTAAGTGTAAGAAAAAGAATGAGAAAATCTTGTCATGCTGTGGTTAAAAAAAAATATAAAAGGGAAACGTGATGCTTAAACATGCAGTAATCTCCTTTTATCCAGTATATAGGAAACTGCCAACCAATTAATGTGCACTGAAATATTTTACCTCTTTTACACTTGAGAAAGCAGAAACACTGGGCTTATATAACTTGTCCAGGTCACATATTAAGTCAGCAATGATCCAGACGTGGCTCTCTGACCTGCCTCCATGAAATACTTCTTCTCCAGGGGAAGTGAACGACATGTTTTCACTCCAACTTTTCCACTACATGCAACACTTAGGGGTCTGCAAGGAGCCATAAATCTCAGCAGTTCCTCGTTTAAAGTTTGCTTGCAAGGAGATTAGACCAGTTTGCAAATAAAGCAGCTGCCCTCGGTTTCATGGTCAGGAAAGCTCCACCACATCTCACTTTTTCTGTGGTTTGACATTCAGTGCACACTGCTGCAGGTCTTTGGTACTGAAGAACTGATGCAAAGGGTGAAGTGAACGCATTTCCCAGGCTTACCTCTGGAAAAGCTAGGTGCAGCACAAAACTTTTGCAATTACTAGAGGCCAATGTAGTATCAAATGCCCAATAAACACACAAATTAGCTTTCCCTCAAGGTCCATCCATTCATTCTTTGATTTTTATCAGTTAATTAAATGGCTTGTCAGAAGAGTGTAAAGTAGTCTGTCAACATGTATGTTATGTGTTATGTACTTTCAGAAATTACTGATGCACAGTCTAGGCAAGATTGACAATTATTAAATATCAGCTGCAGAGGCAAACTGCACCCATTTTAGTCAACTAGTAATTACCTGTAAAATTTCCATAGGAGGAAAACAATTTGCCACCACACAAATTAAAATAGCAAGTGTCCTGGTATAGGAAGACTGGGTTGCATTTGCTGAAGAATGCAGCAGAGAAACAAAACCTTGTGATCACTGAAAAGGAAAACTTTGATATGTGAGAGGTCTATGATACATGACATATGATATATGGCATAGAAATCCTTACTACCTGGAAATTGAGGGTACATTTTGCAGCTAGGACTTGAAAATGAGCTGAATGTAAGTACCAGTGAGTTCCTTAAGATGTCACATTACATACTTTATACAGAACAAACTGACCACAACAAAGAAGCAAACCTATATTTGACCTTCTAGCCCCCAAATGTCAACATCTTACAGAAAATTTATATTCCATCTGACAGAACTGGGTAACCTTGACCCAGAGGAACAGGAGATATTGGATTAGTTAGGTATATAAGTACAGACTTTCTGCTTTCTTTGAGAGCTTACAAATGACTGAAGGAGAAAATAAGTGGTTTTCTGAAGCTGCACAGTCAGAGTCTTTCACTTGCTAAGGCTGCTTCATGCTAATGTCAGTGAGCAGCACACCCCGTGCACAAGGATTCTATGGTTTCCTTAAGTTTTCCATAATGCCTTTTCCTGCCAGTGAAACCAGATCCTGCAGTGTTTGGTCTTGAGTGAATTATTTGACCATGATTTGTGAGCAACTTAAACACAGTTTGAAAACTACACGTAACACTGGAATTGTGGATGGCCTAGGGATTAATCCAGTGGACTCAGTTTACGGGATATTTTGGCATGCAATGGGAATTCAAATGTGCTGTTGGGCACTGCAATGGTATGAATAAATTTTATTCTGTAAAAGTGTGCATTTTAACTGCATCAGTGTGTCCCAAATCAAAGTTTAGGACAAAGATCTCAAAACTTCCAGCATAGTTTACTATTGTATCTTCCTAAGGTTTTATGAAGTGACAAGGGACTTAACAAAAGAATATCAACAGATTGGAAAAGTCCTTTTACACACTAGTATGTTTCTTTAAAAAAGCCCAGCCTTTATGCTGCACTTTTATAGAATGTTCCTTGCTCCTTTTTTTTCCAAAATATACAAGTTTTTGGTAAAGCTAGGAAGCTTGCTGCTTGCTGACAGACATGGCAGTAAGTAATAGTGAGAATTAAAAGATGATTGACGTTTCTAAGTGTAAACACAGATGTTTTCCAACCACAGAGTGATGCTTCTTGCTGGAGGTGCTGATAAAGCTTCTGCCACATACAGAGATGAGTGGTGTGCAATGTCAACTCGAGATAAGGAGGTTGCAACATTGTGCAGTGGAATCCCCTGCATATGGACCCTGTGGCAACAAAGTGAAGCTTTGCACTGCAGACCTTGCTGACTTTCTGGTGACTAAGTAGCAGAAAATAGCATTAATAAGTTTTTGACAGAAGATTAAAAGAAAAAAAAAAAAAAGGAAAAAAAAAAGAAAAAAAGAAAAAAGCAGCCTAAAGCCATGCACACCATTTACATTTAAATTTTCCCTCTGCTACAGCCCTACATTAAAAGGACCTCGTAGACGAGACCCCTTTTGGCCTCCAGCTCACACCTGGGGCCTCCCTCCTCCATATGCTTCAAGGAATCCACCACAGGGATGAACAGCACCCACTCAAAAATAAGTCTTGTGTATCAGACACCAAGAAAGTTTAGGTGACTGGCCACGGCCACTGCTGTGGAATCTACTTTACACCTGGAAGAGACATTTTTCTTGGGGATTTAACCAGTACACACCTTCAGATTCTTTCCCTTAAATTACTGGTATGCAGCCTTACAACAAACTTGGAAACTTTTGGGTATGGTGGACCCAAAAAAAACTTCCTTCAAGAAAAAACCAGAAACATTTTAAGTGTGGCATAGGTGCAGACCTTAGTTAGAGTTTGAAAGCTAAATACTATATATTGTTATTTGAAAACTTATCATCGGTCTTTTTAATGCAAATTTCTGTTTGCTCTTCTACCCAAAATGTACATATTTTTGAGGATTATTTAATCAATTTACAAGTGAAAAAAGATACAGACTATACAAAAGACCTACAATTACAAAAGGGGACTGTGGAGTTAAATAGTAAAAGTTTAAAATAAGTCCTAAGGATCTTACCACTCATGACTTCACTCTGGATGTTTTCCTTACAGTGGGAATCCTTTTTTACAAAAAAGCTAACCCAAAACATACCAGCCTACCTTCCTCTGAATTCACACTGATTCATGCATCAGCTTATCTAAGTTACAGAGCTCCTGGTCTTCCATCTATTAATTCCTGAATAGTGTGGCATTCTTTGTGAGGGTTTAAGTAATAGTGTACCATGTTATAAGCAGAATGTGTGCAAGATTTGCCTAAAGATGGTAGGAGTAGAAAAGTCATGATTTCTGCTCCGTGGTGGTTTTCTGTTTCCCTTCACCATCTGAATTTTAGTTGCATCAGTTTCAACATGAGCACATTTATGTTGTTTTCAGATTTCCAGATGAATTTCAAGGCCTAATGCCCATTGCAATCACACAGCAGTTAGCTGTTACCTACCTAGGTAAATTTCTTTTTGAAAATTTAGAATTTAGACCCAAATATTCAGAAAATACCTGTTTCTTGTCAGTCCAACCTCAAAATGCTGTTCTCCTTTCTAGTTTCAGTTTTGTCAGTAAGACAGTAAGTATGACTTGGGGAAAGGATATATACACACACATAAATATATACATACGGCTATAGGTATATGCATATATACACATATGCACATACACATACACGTATATATGTATACACATATATAATATCTGTGGTTATGTAGGAAATTACATAAATAAAATAGAAATTTACAAAGACAAAACCCACTGGATTTATGGCATTGCCAACAAAACAAAACAAAACAAAACAAAACAAAACAAAACAAAACAAAACAAAACAAAACAAAACAAAACAAAACAAAACA